>OY747720.1:8960909-9258409 GCA_963556495.2 Valencia hispanica
ATCCAGTTTTATTACTAGAACTAGTTGATCCACTAGAACGAAGAAGGTGAAAACGGCCACTAACTAGCGGTCATGCTTTTAATTTTACTACAAAAATTACTGGTTACATTTAACTTCTAATAAAATTAAAATGTAAATGGAGACATTGCTTTTGAATATCAATACAATATCGTGATATATGGGCGTATCGATATTTTCTTACATCCCTAGTTATTGCTAAAGGTTTGGAGCCAACCAAACCGTCTTTGATTTATCTGAAGACGAGAAAACTTTTTACTTTAAAGAAGTCTGTTAGCTCATGTTTTCAAACACTTATATTCCAAAAACACACATATCTTATACCTAAGCACATCCCTAATGGCTGAGTGGCAAGGTAGAATATTGTTTGGTAGCGTTTCTTAATTATATTTATATACAAGTAGTGGGCAATATAAATGCTATAAGGTAGAAATGATATAGATTGAGCCAACGGTACAGATTTTGACTATACCTTCCTACCGCGATTGCGCATCTTAATGATGTCATCAAGCAGTGCCTACGTACTTTGTGCGAGCTACGCAAAGAAGATAAATACTAATGTTCAGTGTTGTAGGCCTGTAACGATGCGTCGATGACTTGGTTCTAAAAAATCGTCAACGTCAAATCCGGCAGTCGACGCACCACGCCCACTTGCCACACGCACCTGAGTGACCAAAACGAAGCAGCATGGAGAACGACCCTCCGTCTCCAACCAACTCTCAGGCTCAGCAGCCTGCACTCCCAAGCCCTACATGTCACTAGAACGCAACCCGCCCGCCGCCACCCTACCTTAACGGTGTGGGAATACTTTAAACGCAGCTATAAGCGTCACGGTATAATTATTTGCAGTCTTTGCAAGATGGAGCTGGCATATCACACCAGCATAACTTCTATGTGGGAACATCTGAAGTGGAGGCCTCCCATTCTTACTCGTGACGCCGGAGAATAGAAGTAATTAACGTTACTATCGCCAATGTTTGCTAAACTAATTGCACGTTTGTGTAACGTTAGTAGTGTATTGTATTGTGTAACATGTGCTTGAGCTCTGCGCACTTTGGTGGTGCTAGCTAAGTGTGTTTGGTTTCTGCTAGTAGCTAGTGACTAAACAGCTGTGTTTAGCCAACATTAGTTAGAAATAGCATATAATGCTGGCATGAATCGCAACAGTGGCTAATTTACAGCTAACAGAACACAGCTATCTAGTCACAAGCGTCAGCGTACGGCCAATTGGCATCACCAAAGTGACGAGCTGCTAGTCATTAGAATAGTCGACTATTTGATAAAATAATCGCCCGAATAAGCGTTTAAAAAAAAAACGTTTAACCCCAGCCCTACACTGTTTGCATTTACACTAGATATTGCAAGTTTAAAACGTGTTGTTTTCTTTTAAATGGAAAAGAAACCTGTCGGACTTGAAGCGTTTTTAGGTTAAATATGTGCAGTTTTAGTTTTGTGTGATTAAATTTTGAAATTAGTAATCAGGAAAGCATTAAGAAATGTTTCTCTTTTACATTTTGCACTTCAGTTTAAACAATTTTGAACTTTGTGTTTTCATAACATTTAGCTTGTATTTTATTGTTGTGAGAATTTTTGTGTTGCGTTTATTGTAAAAAGATTAGAATTGTATTTTTTAAATATATATATATATATATATATATATATATATATATATATATATATATATATATATATATATATATATAAGATTTAAAACTATAACCCTCTGGATGAGTAAAGGCACTGTTAACTACTGACATTTTTACCAGTGAAAAAAGCTAAACATTCATCAAAAATAATTTGTAGACTGATACATGGCAATATTTTGAAATACTTTTTGAAAAAAAAAATTCTCATGGTTTTAGGTCACTATTTTAACCAGGTTTTGATGTAAACTGAGGTGCTTTGATGGCCTTAGAAATCAGAACTATTTAAATAACAGTAGCCGTCTACATTCTATTCCACACTCATACTCTTGGAATCATTTAAAAGTTATCTCAATGAATTTTATAATTGAAATAATTTGTTTTCAACTGCTACATTTTTTTAAGATACCACCAATTCACAACAGACGTCATCAAGGTGCTTTACAAAACGAATGTATCCAATTCATTTCCTAAACTGTATAAATAAAATCAATCAATCCAATCCTGTAGAGAAAATCAAATTAAATTACATACACTCTAAAGGAATCCTAGTTATAACAATGTAACCCAATTTGGTTCATAATGCCATTTGGTAAAAAAGGAAAATAGTCCTTGTGGTCAATTCCACAACATCCCCCTTTTTCATTTAGATTTCTTGTCGTTTAATTTAAGTCTCTGTTGTTGCTGCCTGTGTTTAACTGTAATTTCTGTGTTTGATGCTTGCTGCTGCCCATCTTGGCCAGATCTACCTTAAAACTACCCTAACGGGATGTTCCTGTTTAATTAAAGGTTAAATAAATAAATAAAAACAATAAGTTATCCATCTAAGGAAGCCCAGGTGATTGTATTGGATCATTGCCTTCTCCTCCTGAGCCAACATGTTACGACAGGCGACATTTGATTGTTTTGACATGCAACTCCTGAAAGCTATAGCGTACCTATTATTAGTTATGGTTCTTGGAAAGAAACTCAATCAGACGTTCAAACTTTATAAACGACAATCCACACTAGTCAAGAAAAATAAAAACAGGTGTTATGTATCAAGTGACGTATGAATTGAGTTAAAGCAAATTAACGTGACTCCAATCCATCTGCAGCAGCAGATTAGCATCCTGTATGTTGAATTTAGAAATCTGTTCGGACTAAAAATAGTAAACCTGTGCACATTTTGACTACTTATTAGGAAAGCTGCCGGAGTTGATCACAATAAAATCTCATAGAGAAACTGTCCATGTTTAATTTTAAAATGTCCAGGCTGGAAATGAATCTCTTCATTTGGGCCCACCACCAAACCTCTCTGATCGACTTAATTTAAGACAGACATGGGGTTCAACCCTTAAGGCTAATGTTAGCTACCTGACTGACCAGTTTGTTGGTAACAACCTGCTCAACACACAGTTCCGCTTGTGGTGGCACGAACTGATTTACCATACTGGCCCAGTTCAGCCAGGATCAAGTTAGGCCCGCCGGATGAAGCACAAGCCCAGGATCGGAAAAACAAACAGCCCTTTGCCAGTGTGCGGCCCTTGACCCTTGTCCCTCCAAACTAACTCTGACAGGCCTTCTCAAAAACGCAACGTTACAGCAGGCAGAGCCGCCGAAGCTGGCCTCGCTAATCTAACGTCGATACGCTAATTTAGCATGGAGTGCTAACTCTGCCCGGGTATCAACCCCATCCCTCCCTCTCTCCCTCACTCCATCCCCAGCGGCTGTCGGTCAAAGAGAAAAGATTTCACTTACCAAACAACCAAAATATCAGATGACAGCAACGCAATGTGCAAAGAGGGACCGAGTGTCCGCAGTCACCACCAGAAGGTGTCCAACGACGAAATGTAAGGGTTAGCGGTGGCTAAGCTAGCTAGCTAGCCTTCAGCTAGCAGTGAACTGTCGTCACTCAACACTCAGTGCATATAAACTCTGGAACTGTGCTCCCTCTTTACGCGCTCCCGTTTTTGCATTACATTATCTCAGCTGGTGAGCAAATGAATTAAGCTCCGCTCTTGTGTTTCTGAGGGAGGGGAGGGGAGAGAATCAGTGTGCGGCCAAGCCAGGGAGGGAAGCTGAACCGTCTGCCCCAGCCTCTCCACTTGACAGCTTGACAGCTTGCTAGCTAGCGTTAGCTTGTGAGACGCCACAGGGAAAAGGACCCGGATGTTCCAGACTGCGTCTATTCGAAAACATGACATCATCATTCCTGCTCTGCTGCAAACACATGTGGACGGGGAGCGTTACACAACATCTAAACCACGATGTCACACTTTTATGTGTCTGATTAAATAATGATGTGTGTCAATGTTTCAGTCCTATGTATTTTATAGTCGCTTGCCAACAGATTTAACCCTACGAGTGACGTAGGGTTACAGTTTTTTCTATTGCTTTGCTGCATTTCCCTGATCAGAATTAGGCAAAGCAAGTGTATTTGTATAGCACATTTTGACCAACAAGGTAGTTCAAAGTGCTTTACATGATTCGAAGGAAAATAAAATCGCAAAAACATTACATTGCAGTGGCAAAGTAAGGATAAAAAATGATTAGAATTAACTAACTTAACTAGTTAAGTGTGGTGTTGTGTAATTTTGTAAACTGCACTTTATGATGTTTCAGTTATTTCTCAAACGCAGGCAGCTCTAAACAAATGGGGTTTTAGCCTTCATTTAAAAGACACAGTGTTTCAGCCGTTTTGCAGTTTTCTGGAAGTTTGTTCCAGATTGGGGAGCGTAAACTGAATGCTGCTTTTGGACCAGAAGACCTGAGTGGTCTGGAAAGTTGATACAATGACAACAGATCTTTAATGTATTTTGGCACTAAGCATTTCAATGATTTATGAACTAACAGAGTGAATAGCCCAAATTATGCTTATAAGAGACAGAACATAAATGTAAGGAATTCATTATTTTTTTTTATCAACATCCATCTCTACCAACCATTAGATTAAAAATGTTGGGTTCAGCTGGAGTCTCTTTGACTTATGCCTCCATAAAAGCTAATTTTCCTCTCTATGTGCTGAGGTGACAAAAAAAACAACCCAGCGTTGGTCACTTACATAACCCCTACTCTGTGGGTGCAGAGGAGATGTGCCCTCTTGGAGGTCCTGTCAAACAGAAACCCTGGAGTTAAGATGAACTTATCTGAACCATAATCTGACCCAAAACATAACAAGGATTTGCTCTCGCAGAGGTCACAGAGCTCAGGGGGTTCATGCAAAAGTATTTCTGTTTCTAAAACTACCTCCATCATTTCAATTTCAATTTCACATCAGGACCATCATGAAAAGAGCGTGTTTATAGCAATGAAATTGTAATGTAAGCTCTATACAACGTGCAAAGTCATGGGCAAATCAGGACACTACTATAGTAGATATTGAATATTATCATTTAAGTTTTACAACCACTGAAAGATTCAAGTTATAGAAACAAAAAATTAAAACAGAAAACCCTTTTCGATGTGGCTGCTAAAGTGAGAGTGAGCACCTCAGGGCTGTCTGAGGGCTTCAGAAACAAAGTTGTAGCAGCTTATGAATTTGGTAAGGGATTTAAATTTTAATTTGTAATTGGAGTTTAAAAACCTTTAAACTCCAAGAAAAACATGAAGACCAGACTAAAATTTATCAGAGAGAACACAAACAAAGACCAGGGACCTCATTTATCACGTTTATAACGTTTGTAGAAATTGTCCTATATGTTCGTACACAGTGGCGCAAAAAGTGGGTATGCATTGGGGCGCTGCACTGGAGGGGGCACCAAAGTGATGATTGGAGACCTATTTTTAGTCTGCATTTTTTGTGTATAACAGCTGTTTGTGCATGTGTAAATGATATGATTAACAACAGAAGCACATCGCTGATTAGGCGCCCCTCCGCTCCTTCACCGCCACCGTCCCACAAACACAAACACTCTCGGCGTTCCCTTAAAAAAACGCAATGGACTGTAATTGTTTTCCCTTTACTCTGATCGCAGCGACAGCAAGTAATGGTGAGCGGATCGATCCAAATATCGACAGAATCGATAGCAAGTCGGTATCCGTATCGGATCGATACTGGCCTAGTGAGATAGATTCTTTACTTTAAGTTCCGCTCTTGTTTGCAATGCTGCGGTTTTGGCAAAGAGGAAACAGCCAAGTCGCCGCTCCTGTGTCAGCACAGAGCAGCCACACACATGCTCCCCCTCTTGTGTTTAGATGTCGCGCCGTCACGTGACTTAGTACTTGTTTGTTTTAATTTGTTTACTGGTTTGCGTGCACTTTTTATTTAAGTTTGAAAATTTTTATAACAAAGCATTTTCTATTTAATAATAAACGTTGTCCTAATTCTGTCCTGGGTTTTAACTATTAAATAATAAAAAAGGAAACATCACAAAAAACACTTAAGGTCATGAAAATTAATTGAGATTTAGCAATTCAATGACACATCCACCTCAGTTATTGAAAAGTATCTGTATCGGTATCAGCGATACTGGCCCGTATTTACTTAAAATATGCAGTATCGCACACCACTAACAGCTGGCTAGCTAAAGAAGGAGAGACAGAAGAGAAAGCTCTTGGGGGCACACAATAGAAAACGAGGAGTGAAAAGGAAAATGATTTCGTAGGGATGAAAAAAAGCTTTTCAAAGTGGTTAAAAGACAGTAGGTTATGTCAGTTTGTCAGGAGGAGGCTTATAGTTATTCAGATTAGCTAAAGCTGCTGCTAGTAAATCGACAGGTTGCTGTTGTCTTGCAACTGTACTGATCAGTTTTTATAATATATAACAGATCATGACAAGAAAAATAAAGAAACTGGTTTGTGGTTACATTGTTTTACAGAGAGTAATCATTTGTTTGAACTTGATGGTGAATCGTAAAACAGATAAATTATTGAACTTGGGTGATAAAACATTTAAGTTAAAATGTCTTCACTCAGATAAGCACTAGAATGCTGTTGTAATGTATCTGATAATTATGATCAGATTCCAATCATTAACTGATATAAAACAAGGATGTTATTTAAAATTTAAATGTGATATTATTTACATATAGTTCGGAGGTTGCGCTACAATTTTTTGTTGTCAGTCATTCTGATTGACAGGGTCAAAAGAATCCAGTCATGATTTTTTTTACCGGTCAATTTTTAAAATGATAATAATGACATATTCAGTGGTATTTAATTTTATTCATTTTAATCAATAGTCAATCCAAACTAACTGAACAGAGATCCACATTGTGCCATCACACATCAAGCAGATTAATAAGCTACTTAATTATGAACATTTCACCTGCTGTGGCCTGAACGCAGGTCATGCAGCTGAACGCGCTACGCCTGTGCAGAATGGAGGCTGAATCAGCGATCCGTTGACACACAGCAGACTGGAAAGTTTTGAAATCAGGGAACTTTTCTCTAATTGAAGTGATCAGAATTCGGCAAGACTCTCTGAGTGGCAGCTTCTCTGATCACTTCAAGGGAAATCTCCCTGTAGCTGCAGCGATCTGTCACTGCCGGTCTGTGTCCGGTGCAATCACAGACGCTCCAAAGCTACAGTAACTTTTTAAAGCGCTGTCAGCTCCCAGATGAGATGCGCTGGGTAAGGTGACCAGGTTTGAGAGGATGCTCAGATGCTCGTATGGGTATCCTTTTTTTTTGATTGGTTACATGAACTCTGTGCGTAAAGTCGTAAATTGTCTGTGCATCTGCACCAAGTGGTAAAGGGGTGTGAATTGTAATCTGTCAAAATGGCCAATGGCCTTCAGATTTTTCCCTCACCACTTTTCTTTTTTAATGGTTAAATACGAAAAATAATCAGTTAACGCAACCCCTGAATATAAGTTCCTTAACACAAAGGTTATTTCATTGAGCAACGAGGATAGAGAAAAAGAAGAGAAGAGAGAAAAAGCATCAGGACAGACAGAGGAAGGCAAAAGGTTGGTCTAATACTAGCTGGAGGTGTAGGAACAATCACTTAATACGAGGTGTATATAATTTTTTATTTTTTCTTTACATATTGATAAAGTGCCCTATCAAGATGAGACATTTATTCAAAGCTTTGTCCAGTGATAACATCAGGTAGATAGAAAGTTCTCTTATATCGGATCTTCTGTTCCTTCTGTGTTTCTGCTCTGTCTTCTCAAACCCCCAGATGGTCGTGGCAGATGGCCGCTCCTACTGAGCCTGGTTCTGTTGGAGGTTTCTTCCTGTTAAAGGGGAGTTTTTCCTCTCCACCGTCGCTACATGCTTGCTCAGTATGAGGGATTGCTGAAGGATTGCTGTGGTTGGAAAGTCTGCATCAACGGGGCCCAACCTCACGCCAATGACTGACGCAATCTGCTGGGATTCCTTAAATAGGAAACTTTTTAACTGATTGGAATGTTTGTATAATTGTATTGAAATGACTTCTTGTTAAGTGCCTTGAGATGACATCTGTTGTGAATTGGCGCTAAATAAATAAACTGAATTGAATTGAATATTTAAACTAGTGGGGCCATAAAAACCTGGTCACCTGCTGTAATATGTAACATAAAATAAGTTTGTAATAAAAGATTTGCATTTTTTAAGTCAATCAATAAGACATCTACACGTAAACTTAAAATAAAAACAAATCTGTTTTGGCAGAGCCTGATGGGTTGTGCGGGGGGATGGGCATCTGTTATGTGGCTGCATACCCCTCAGAAAGTAGGTAGTTGCGCCCCTGGTAAAGACAGATTTATCAAATATGTGTGACACATGCATCAATCCTTGCGTTCTTCCCAAGAGAGCGAAAAAATGAATTTTTAGTGACACCCAGATCGATCGATCCCAGTCTGGGACAATAAACCTCGAGGTGAAACAAAGCTGGGGCCAAAAAAGTCATGATGAACAGACTTTTTGAAAATTATCATAGTTAACACAAATTTATTTGATCAAAGATAGTTTTTGCCTTCTGTTATCAGCGGTTCCTCTGCTGCATGTCTTCCCCCCTCCTGGACGCAGAAGTTATATTACTGCTGCAGAAATAATTTCTTTTGCTGTTATTCACTTCTGTGGAAATACCAAACTTCTTTGAACAAATTAAATCAGTTAAATTTGTCCCGAACATTGCGGTTTGGTTCTTTCAGCTCAGGGGTAACCAATAACAAAAGAATACAGCCTGGGAGAAAGTGACAGAGGCAGTAAATGTGGTCAGGACAGTGGAGAGGTTCCTGTTGGAAATAAAGGACAAATGGTTTGATATCAAACTGAATACAATAAAACGTCCCTCAGCACACAGCTGGGCCACATCTACCGATGGTGCACAGATCACCACATTTGACAGGCGTGTGTGGCCAGCGGTATTGGAGACACTGCTTTGGCTGGCATCAGTACGCATGGAGACAGCGACAACCTGCTGCACCGATAATCGGGACCATCTAGTTTCCACAGTACAGTTTGCAAACCTTTTAGTTATATGTTTAACAGCATTCTTATAAACTGAAGCGCTTGATGTGACAATTAGATTGCGATTCGCAGGATTTCTATGCATGATCACACCCAAAATTGAATAATTTATTCCTTGGCAAATTTCTAACATTTCCTGAAAGTTTAATCCAAATCCATCCATGAGATCTTTAGTAATTTTGATAAAAGACAGGCAGACGCCAACATGAGCTCCTTTGCTGAGGTGATACACTGATGAGATAAATATTCCTTCAAAGTAAAACTGTTTCAGTGTTGCAGTTTCCCCCTTCTACCACAAGATGCTGTGCGTACAAATGGTCAGAGCTGTTCTTATATTTTTGAACATTTCTACACACAAGTACAAAATGGTAAATGCCACACAATGCGTAAAATAGTTTCTACGCACGAAATACACACAGATCTGTGCATTAGTACGGTTGATAAATGAGGGAATAATGAATAATGTAGAATACTGTTCTATGGAGAGATGAGTTCCAGGAAAAGAGCCTCATACTAACTGAAGCACAGAGATGGAGGTGTCATGGTTTGGGGATGCTTTACTTGCAGCAGGGAATAGTCCGGTCATCACAATTCAATCAACCCATCAATTCTACCTTGTCTCAGATGGTGTTTGAGGGAAACGTAAGACCGTCTGAAAAAAACTTAAAGCTGAAGAATAATTAAACCCTGAAACATGTCCGTGAGACAGAGAATTAAGAAATAGAAAATCCTTGACCCAGTTAAAGCCCAGATCTTGTTCTTATGAGATGCTGTGGCATGGCTGGTCATACATGCAAGAAACCCCTAAAACATCTCACAGCCAAAAGTGAGGAGTGGAGCAAACTTTCCTTAGCCAATCTTTATGGACTGGCAGATGAAAACAAAAAGCAGCTCACTAAACTTTTTCCAGCCAAGTGGAATAAGACTAACAATTAAGGAGTTGTTAGGGGGTCTTCAGTTTTGTTGATATATTTGGATTAATGTGTAAAACAAGGTTAATTTTTATTGTTTGTTGTGAACGAAAATGAATTACTTGCACCTAGACTTCAATATGCGAATCTCTCTGGATAAAAAAACTGAATATTTCATGTTTTTTTCACAAGTGCGCATGCACAAAATCAATGTAATTATTAAATAAAAAGGGAAGAAACATGACATCACTCTGTACACACTTAAGTCAGGGCAGGGTCAGTGCAGAATTGAACAGTACATCCTGTACATATCATGTATCCATAGGGTCTATTAAGTTGTTTTTATTCCTCTTTTTTGAAGAAAACTCTGAGCTCCAGGGTTAGAACATTCATGCATTGCTGGTTAATTTTCTGAAAAGGAAACAGAATAGAAATGTAATAGTGCTATGAGGATGCAAGATTATTTTAGACATAACTGTGCAGTATGTATATTCAGAGTGCCAGGGGACCGTTTGTCCCGAGTGGGACACCACCAGTAACAGGATATGTCCCAGTACGTACACTTCAAATGGCTGGCTAAGCTGCCCTGATACACTTCATGAGTCTAAAATTAACTTGAATTTGTGTAAAGAAACTATTCACTGTAGGACCACTGTATTTATATATGCCACACAGAGCTGTGTTTTAAATAGCCCCATATCACTAACCAGATTGGTCACTGTTTTTGGAAGAAATAATAATTCAGCATGGCATATTATTTACTACTAGGAGTAGCAGAGTAATCAAATACCATCAGACCCAATAGTTATGGCATGTATTCAGCTGCTGAGAGTTCAGTCAGTGAACCCATTTGTTGTTTGAAAAAATAGGAGTCAAACAGGTGTCCCTTAGTTAAGGAAGCAGGCAGAACATGTTATACATGCTGGTTTTAGTTAATTCTTCTCTGTAAAATGCGTGATTTCGGACATTAGAAAAATCCTTTATTGTCCCACACTGGGGAAATTCAGGTCTAACAGAAGCAGAGTGACAGATTCACACAAAGATATAAATATAAAACACTCAATTACTACTAACATACTGTACAGTAAGGGCAAAATTACAACACATTTATCAAAAACAACATACTCTGATCGAAGAAATGTGCAACTAAGCAGGATAAGTTTAAAACATTTACAAAATGTGCATGTGTATTTGTTAGATGCAAACAGTTCGATTCCACTTGTTTGCATCTGTGCATGCTGGCTTGGTGATGGTATTAGAGACACTCTGAGTGCAAGCTGTAAGTCTTTACTGCTCCTGTGGTCTCCCCCCACTGTGACCAGTGGAGATGTTCAAGCTGTGAAACCGGGAGAAGATCCAAATGGGTTGGGAAATAGCTCCGCTCAGTTAAAGTAAGTGAAAGTCTTGTTAACTCGGACTAGTGTGCACTCGCTGCCTGAGCAGGCTGAGAAATAGTAAAGTGACCTGAAAGATGCTGAGGAAACTTGTATGTTTTCGATAGACAGACTTTTATGTTCTCTTGGTTTCACATCCAGGCACTCAAGTAAATCCTTCTAATTTGCTGATAGTATTCTGAAGCAATACTTACATTTTACATTTGACTTAATAAATATGCTGTGCAATAAATTTAACCACTGCAGAACTGTATCACACCGTATTTATCAGGCAGGTGTTGCATAAGACGTTTTATATTTCTCTTAATGTCATTCTTCACTGACATGTTTTAATTAGGTGAATGAAAACCGTTTAAAGACCTGAGAGAGGAAATTGATCAAGCTGACAGCAATGTAACATAAGTTTCAACGCTTCTAGCTATATGTTTTAGTTTATAACCTAAGTGTAATATTTTAAAAGGATAAAAAGTGTTTGGACTCAACTATAGGAAGGGGCATATATTGGGAGACGATGGAAATTTTAATATTTAAAACCTTAATATTTCCAATTCATAAACAGTTTTCTTTTTTTCAGTGAGACAGTAACAAAAGAAATTACAAACGTGTACAGTAGCAAGAATTTGATGTTAATTATACTCTCTTATTGTGATCCTTTATGTCAGGAATTGCTTTTACTGAGAAGCTAATAACTAGTACACCCATGAACCTTGACCAGCTTTTAATGGTAGAGTACGGCTTGGAAGGATTTAGGGTGTGGTTCAGTGTTGCCATGGATGCACATTTTTGTGTGTATAAACACTGAGAGGTAAAATATTACAAATGTAAATTTTAGCCATTTTAAACCATTGATTATTATTATGTTAGATGTTTTTATTTAACCTTTAATATGGTTTAAATTGGACAAATTGCATATGTGGAGAAAGAGTTGTGCATCAGTCCCTCAAAGCTGAATAATTCCCTAAAATACATACATGAAGGTAAATACTGTTTTTTTGTTTGAAATCCTGGCTAAATGAAGGGAAATCCTGGAAGAAAACCTGGTTGAGGCTGCAAAAGACTTCAGACCGAGGCGGAGGTTCTCCCTCCAGCGGAACGACAACCCTAAACATACAACCAGAACGACAGTAGAAAGGATATCTAAGGATATTCATGTTAGAATGATTCAGTCCAGTGTGTCTCAACCCTGATCCTCCACATTCCTTCACAGTTTAGATGTGTCTCTGCTCCAGCGCACCTGGCTTAAATAATAGCATTACCTCCTCCATGAAGTACTGCAGAAACCTGTCAGTCACCCATTCATTGAGGTCAGGTGCATTGTAGGATATGCAGAACACTGGCCTAGTCAAAGTCCTGACCTAAATCAAAGAGAGAATATGTGACAAGACCTGAAAAAGGATGTACAAAGATGTTCTCCATCCAATCGGACGTAGCTGGAGTTATTTTGGAGAGAAAACTGGTGATTAGCTGTAATTTCAGTGAAAGGTCAATTTTCCAATATATTGGCTCAGGTGGGCTGAACAAAAATATACGGAAAGCCTAGCGCTGCCACCCAGGTGAAATAAAAATAGAGCTATATCTCGTTATAACGTGATAACTTTATTGCTCTAACAATATAACTTTTTTGTTTGTACAATACACTATCACGTTCTTACAATATAATTTACACGTTTTAACAATATAATTTTACATTATAACTAGGACTATCAAACAATTAAAACTTTTAATGTAATTAATCAGAGGGTAGTTGTGAATTAATCACAATTAATTAACCTTCCTAAATATGACTGAAAATAGTACCATTTTCAAGTAAATACTGGACAAAACCTGAAGCTGTTGCTTTTCTTTTTAAGAAAATACAGGACGGATGCATTCCACAATCACATTTACACTTGGCCCTTTTAACCTATTAATCCTTTAGCCATTTGCTAAGGCAAACTAACTGGTTAACATTTTCTGAATGTAAAGCTGACTGTTTCTTAATAATTTTGGACAACCGTGAGCATCCTCTTCATTGGACTATCCTACAACAGTGTCTTCAGTCAGAGGTGTTAGAGTTTCACTGCAACACAGACTGCTACAGGTAATCCTTCCTGTCCACAGCCGTCAGGATCTACAACAACTACTTGAAGAATTAAACAGTTTGAGCTACAACAACACTCTATTTCTCTCTGGGATCAATAAAGTATTTTTGAATTCAATTTTTCTGAATAATGGAGGGATTATTTGTTTACCAACACCGCCATGCGTGAGCAAATGGTGTGACACAAACATTTACATTACTCCCTGGTTCCCACAGTTATTATTTGTGTTTATCTTGCAGCTGCAGTGTTGGTTATGTTAGCTTGTTTGTTAGCCAAAGCTGACCTGATGTGAAGTTATCATTGCAGATTGTTGCCTTTTTAATCATCTGCTCGTTCCAATTGCTTGTTCTTATCACTTGCAACCAAAGACCATACCATACAGACAACAAAAGTACTGTACAGAGGGCAAGGTATCAATACAACAAACACATTCAGAGACATACAAAATATAAAACAATTAGTATAGATATAATTTAAAAAGCACAAATATACACCCCATTAAGAATTAAGAACCCAACAATTAAAACCAGGTGAGTTATGGGGAATTAAAAGCTTACATAAAAAAGGGTCTCTAAACGAATTTTAAATATATTTAAAGAGGGGGACTGCTTAACTAAAGAAATTTTTTGTTTGCCGTGAAAGGGGCGAGTCGATGGAATACAAGTTTATAGTTTTTTTCAAAGCGACCAACAGCAGAAGACATAGTCTATTCCTGCAGACTATAAGCGCAGCAGAGCAGGGAGTGACGTAGAACGATAATCCCTACGGTCCGCAACTGAGAAGAGCAATTCACATGGAACCACAGATGCAGTTTGGGTCTGCCATGCTGTTTATGTGGCAAGCGAGCACTGAAAGCAGCGCGGGTTGAATTGTGGAATAAACAGGGCGGGTCATTCTGTGCACGCGTTAATTGCGTTAAAGGGGTCATGACCTGTAATTTTCACTTTTCCATGAGAAAAAATTTATGCTATGATTGCCTAAGGATTATACTACACTGCCCGGGAAGCCGATATTTAAAAGTGAAGCGTTTGTTTACCCCTGGGTTCATCAACCAGCCCACGTGCACGCGCACTCAAACACGTGGTTTTAATTTCTGGCCAACTTGACGTCAAGTCGGCGCAGGATATACCATATATAGACATCGCAGACCTACCTATGCTGCAGGAAGCCCGCCTTCCCTCCCCCTCATATTCAGTCGAGCGCTGCCATTACTGAATTCTAGTGATGGGAATTCCAGCTCTTTTTGAAGAGCCAGTTCTTTTGGCTTGGCTCACCATAAAGAGCCGGCTCTTTCGGCTCCTCAGACTTTCTGTTGCTTAAAGTGTATTTATTACCAAAATTAATGCAAAATGATGTGTACCAAATGTACCAAAACAAGCAGGGGGGAATGAAAAATAAAAAAAACGGCTTCCAATAACGAGCCGGCTCCCATCGTTCACTTCAAAGAGTTAGCTCTTAGAGCCGGTTCGTTCGCGACCGACACATCACCGATTCGAAGTACGAACTCCACCGTGAAAAATGCAGAAAGTTTCATCACGCAATGATGCATGAAGAAGACATATTCGTGTCAGCCTTTTATTTTAATCAGCTAAATCAGCTAAACCCATTTCTACCAGAAACGTAGTGCACACGTGAGTTGCTCTGTTGTTGACTGCCAGAATCAACATGGAAAAAAAATTTATATTTTTTTTACGCCGGAATCCTTTACTAATTTGGGACAATATCAGGCGAAGTTGGCATCGAAGCTCCGTTTGGGAAAAGGGGCCATTCCAACAATCAGAGACTTCCCTGCAATTGAAACGGTAAGGCTGTGTTTTTATTGCTCTGCTGTGTGAAACAAACAGCAGCTAACTGCTAATGTGGCTATTGTATGCTAGCGGGAGTAGTAGATGTGGGTTAGATATGCTGAAGCGTTACCTGCGGTGTCAACCCCCCTCCTTCCTGCCACCAATCAACGCGCCCCTCATATGCATTATCACAATGCCCGTCCACGACAGCCAAAGTATCGCATCAGATCTCGCGAGACAATAATGTCTTTAGAAATAAGGGTCAGAGGAGCTCTGTGTTTATTTTTTTCACTTTTCTTTTTTAGAAGGGCCTGAAAGACTATAATAGAGTTCGGGTATCCAAGATAGTACTAGGTTATGACTCCTTTAAAAAAATGCAAAGCGTTAATTCTACTAATTAATTGACCTGTGTTAACGCATCAATTTTGACAGCCCTAGTTAAAAAAATCCTTCAAAATGAGGCATTGCTGAGGGACGCGGGGGGAGAGGGCAGGGCAGTGTCAACACTTCCTTGCTATTCCAACTTCAACTTGCTATGGGGAGCCTAAGTCATGTCCTTCTACTTCCAGTCCATGGGTCTCCTACTTAGTTGTCATTTAAATTGAGGTACATCAGATGTGTGATTCAGGACGTAAGACAAAGCGGACCAGAAAATAACTTTTATCGCTCCATTGACTTCCATTCTTTTTATTTTTTTGGGCCAGGGGACCCATGGGCCAACAGGAAGGGGAGGAGACTTCCCATACCCCACAGCGGCAGGATGGGTGACGTCAGCCATCATCACAGGGCAAACAGCAATGGTCGATTCAAATTCAAGTGCGGTGTAGAGTTTTAACCAGAAGAGGGCACCACACTGACGATCTTTAATAGAAAATTTATATTTTTACCAAAACGTACTAAAATACCAAAAATAATGACCAGAGATGTAGATAGCACTATTAGACAATCATTTACACAGTTTATCAGCAAAAAAATAAATAAAAAGTTGATTTGGGGGTGAGTTGCTCTTAAATCCAAGAGTACCTTCCTGCAGTTATAATGGCCGACAAGGGCACCGCCATAGATCATATCCCCGTTGGAAGTCCCTAGCGGAAACCTCCATAAAACAAAAATAATAAGTCCCAAATTTATGTATTGCTTATTCGGCATCCATACTGGTCAGTTCTTGTGAGAGAGGGAGAGAACGGTAAGAAAAATATTCTTTAATTATAATCCTACGAGTGTGTTGTTATATGTAGGATGTAATTCGTGCTATTTAAAAATGCGATGCATTGAAGAACTAGAGTAACATGTCTCCTGAAGGTTGTTTTTCTTGTCCGGGCTAGCTTTCTGCTAGAAAGAATGCTAATGGATTTTGGTACGCTAATACATTTGCCGAAATGCCATATGACTTGGCTGTTGGCGAAGTTATACGGACTTCGCCAACAGACCCACCACCACCACCCGCACATGCGCGCACACACACACACGCACGCACACACACACACACACAGAGGCATATGCACGCACGGACAATCATATATATTACTCCTATTGAGTGTGATATTTACATAGTATTTACATTTGTGTTTATAACCTTGATATTATAGTTATATCCATAAAAAGTTAACTTTACAACTTAGTGATTAGTGTAGGCTTCTAACTTCTGAGTTTTAAGTAGCCTATAAACTTGCAGAGTTAATTAACTCGTCAGATACCGTTATGATAAACATGTAACTTAAAAACCAATCCATAGAATTGTGTGCTTTTATTTATTTTATTTTGTTTTGTTTAACTAACTTCCGCTTGAGACTTCCGGTATGGATTGGATATATGGCAGCACCCTTGTTGGCCATTGTAACTGCAGTTGGGTCTCCTTTAATCAGTTAAATTAGACCTTTTCTGTCGCTATGCTGCTCCGTCATCAACTGTTTGTCAAATGCTTTAAAACTATTATGTTCAAAGAACAAATAACATTTTATTGTTCAAACAATTCACCTTTCATGTTTGTACAGCAAAATATAGGCCATTGTTCGAACAATAAATTGTTCATGTTTGTACAATGTGTCATCACATTCTTACAAATTGTAAGTTACAATATAATATTTTTATTATAAGAATATGAAACATTTTTGTTACAACTTGGTAAAAATGTATATTGTACAAAAAACAAAATTATGTTGTTAGAAAAATAAAGTTTTCGAATTATAATAGCTCTATTTTTATTTCACCTGGATAACAGCTCTACGCTTCCCTAAAAAATAAATTCCACACCTTATTTATTTATAAACCACTTTGTGTTGGTTGCTCACATAAAATCTCAATTAAAAACACGGAAGTTTTTGACAAACGGGAAGAAGTTTGTTAGACCGACAGACCTTCATTTTGAAAATCTTAAAGTAGAGGAAGTGACATCGTTAGCCCTTAGCTGGGCTGTTACTCTCTGCAGCAGTTGTTTGGTCTCCAGCTCTTCTAACAAATGGATTGGTGCATTTGCTCCCTCCTGTGGAGTTTTACTCTTCTGTGTCTGCTCGTCCACGTCTTGTTTTTTATCTTCGGGGACGCAGACTTTACTCTCCTGCGGGCCAGTCTAACAGGACACAGACCAGGTGAGATCAGGACGCTGGGGTCAGGGTTAAAGATAAATACGGGTTTGGCAGCTGGGTTGTTTTGCAATCGCCACGTTGTTGTGTAAGCTGCTGGTAATCTTTGCACTTTTTGTAATGGAAGCGTCATCCATGTGAGTAACAGTTTAATGCAGTGGTGTCAGGGGCGTGTCTAGTATTTTTTTTTTCATTTGGAGGGGGGCAGACATGGGGGGGGGGGGGGCAGTACAACGAAGCATTTGGGCCATTGAAGGTAAAAGAATGGAGAGATAAATTTGGACAAAAATCGGAGAAATTCTGAGAATAATTTTACATATTTTGAAGAAAAAA
This sequence comes from Valencia hispanica, assembly GCA_963556495.2. Lineage (NCBI taxonomy): Eukaryota > Metazoa > Chordata > Actinopteri > Cyprinodontiformes > Valenciidae > Valencia > Valencia hispanica. The sequence goes on from OY747720.1 coordinate 8,979,039, forward strand.
CTCGGAAATTTTCTGATCCTCAAAAGTCATAAATTAGCACGAGTAAACTAGAAAAATTATTATTGAACATTTATGGATTTTTTTTTTTTACGTCCAAGGACGTATACAAAATGCACAAAAACCCAAGCAATGTTTCCTAGAGATGAAACCCAAAGCGACTGTGTAAAAATGCGGGGCCCACGCATTGAACCCTGAGGAACTCCATGGGATACTATAACAAAGGATGAGATCATGTCATTGCCATGAAGGAACTGAGCTCTGTATGATAAACATGTTTGATATGGACTCTGAATCAAAGCTGAAATTATTCAGGAAGGCCTTTTCTTTGTAAATCTGAACATAACTGCAGAGCAACCCCTTTCTTTAATATTTTAATATAAATAAAAGACTAAGATTTGACCAATAGTTGAAACTGAACAGTCCCTAAATTAAAATGTTATATTTTCCAGGCAAAAGTTCTCTAATAAAGCAACACTTAATAAGTTTCCCGCTTCTACTCCCTACTGTAAACAACCCTCGCTGCAGCCTGCTGGCTTTGCAGATAACGATGTAGTCAGACAAGGTGGTGTATTTTGCATGATTTTATGAACTCATGATTATTGGCGGTTCAGAAACTGTAAAAATGGCCAGTGCTCCACCTGTCAGCTGTTGCCGTAAAGCAGGTAGAGACCTCCCACTAGTGCCCACCCAAACCACCAAAGATGTATTGTGTAGTTTAGTGCAGTTTCTGGCCACCAGAGGGCTGCTGACTTCTGTCCCATGTGAAGCTGCTCAAGTTTCTGAAACTAGTTCTGAAAAATCTCTTTGGTGTTGCTTTAAGATAATAGTGAATAATTATAGAAGGTGTTTTGTTTTACCCAGAAGCCAAGCTGAAAGGGCTGGTGGTCTGGGTCACTGGAGCCTCCAGTGGGATTGGAGAAGAGCTGGCCTATCAGCTGGCGAGGTGCGGGTCTCGTCTAATCCTGTCCGCTCGCCGTGAAGACCAACTGAACCGAGTTAAACGTCAATGTCTGGGTGAGTTATTGAGATTTCAAAGATCTCTCTTAGACTTTAAACCCTTTATCTTTACACTAAAATAACACAAGTTTGTTTTCATGTCTTCTAGAAAACTCCAGCCTCAAAGATGAGGACATTCTTGTTCTTCCTCTTGATTTGTTGGACAGGAAGTCGCATGAGGAAAAAGCAAACACAGTGATTGAATACTTTGGACATGTAAGTTCTCCAGGTCCAGGTGGAGCAGCATTTTAAATAGACCTCTTCCCCAGTTAAGTCTGGACCCTCAAATAATTGCTTTATACATGCAGATTCACCCTTGGATCTAGTCGTTTGGTGGATGCATGTGCGTAAACAATGTCACTTTAATCCAGTACAGACATAAAGGTTGCAGAAACAAGTATTTTCTCGGCTTCCAAAGTGAAAACGCATCAATTTTTAAAAGTGAAAAGCCAGAGTTTTGATTTAGGTTTCTTCACTAGATGCTGAATGTGCGGTTAAAACGAGTGACATTCATCAGAAAGAATACCAAAAAATCTATATTGTACAGCGACAAGGTCGATCTCTGACCCTAGTAAGATGGGAAGAGGTCTGCAGGATAAAAACTTCATTCATTCATTTGAAAATGACGCAAGTTTGGATTTTTTCTGCCTTTAAAACAAGTTTTCAAACAGAGTGAAGTTTGAGCAGTATTGGTATGTTAGTGTGTGCCACTTCTTGTGTGGTGTACAAAAATACTTGACTGTATCATAAGCATAGAAGTGAACATTAGTTTTGGAGACATTTTTAGCAAGATCATTAAACAGCAGCGGTCCGAGGAGTAAACCTGGAGGAACAACCCTGCAAGAGAAAATGAAACAATCTCTCTGAACATTTGGAGCTCTGTTGGAAAGATATGTTTTACACGTTGTTATAAAGCAGTTTATGTGCAGCGCTAGTTAACCATGTAGAGACATAATGAGGACATGGGTTGGTTCCACTGTTTGTGCCATTTTCCCAATTTCATCCCTAGATTGACGTTCTAATTAACAATGGGGGCCGAAGCCAGCGCTCTCTGTGTTTGGAGACCCGTGTTGAGGTGTACCAGGCCTTGATGGAGCTCAACTTCCTTGGTACAGTCTCTCTAACCAAGCAGGTGCTGCCTCATATGACGCAGAGAGGCAGCGGGAGTGTCGTGACTGTCAGCAGCATAGTCGGCCTGGCTGGGGCGCCCCTGTCAACAGGATACTCTGCCAGCAAGCACGCTCTACATGTGAAGAAATTTTAGTCCTGTGTCAAATATTCCACAAATTAGAAATGTAAATGATAATTACAGTGTAATTAGAGCCTGTTTTGTGGATTATTGTCCGCAGGGTTTCTTTAATTCTCTTCGAACTGAGCTGACAGACTTCCCAAATATACTCATCAGCATTGTGTGTCCAGGTCCGGTGCAGTCGGAGATCGTCAACAATGCCTTCACAGAAGAACTGAACAAGGTAGGACATTTTATTGGCTCTCGTACGCCTCCACTTGCTTGGCTATTTCTGCTTTCTGTAACCATTTTCTTCCTAAGCCTGTGACCACAGTTGGCAGCCAGGAACACAAGATGCCGACAAATCGCTGTGTGCGTTTAATGCTGGTGGGGATTGCAAACGGTGTGAAGGAAATGTGGATTGCCCAGCAGCCCTTTCTGCTGTTTTACTACGCCTGGCAGTACGCACCCACGGTGGCCTGGACAATGACCAACCTGTTGGGCAGAAAAAGGGTGCAGAACTTCAAAGCTGGCCTGGTACGTTTGTTTGTGAAGTTAATGAAGGCAGAACGCAGCACCGTGCAAAAGTGCTCGCACAGTTTTACACAATTATGTAACTGGTTTCAAGGCAATTTATTTGTATCGCACACTTTCAACAACAAGGTAATTCAATGTGCTTTACAGGATTAGGGGATAAAGTAAAAACGGCAATCAAGCATAAAACACCCACAGAGCATATGATGCATGAAAACATTACTCAAAGGCAGCTCTAAACAGATGGTTTTTAGCTGTGATGTAAAAGAACTCAGTGTTTCAGCAGCTTTGCAGTTTTCTGGAAGTTTGTTCCAGATAAAAGGAGCATAGAAACTGAAAGCTGCTTCTCCATATTTGGTTCAAATTCTAGGGATGTTGAGTAGACTGGAATTAGAGGATCTGAGTGGTCTGGGGGGGTTGGTATAGTGACAGATCTTCAACATATCTTGGTGCTAAGCCATTCAATGATTTATAAACTAGTAAAAGTGTTTTGAAGTCTATTCTCTGAGCTACAGGGAGCCAGTGTAAGGACTTTAGAAATGGGGTGATGTGCTCTACTTTCCTGGTTCTAGTGAGGAACACGAGCGGCAGCGTTCTGGATCAGCTGCAGCTGTCTGATTGACTTTTTAGGCAGACCTGTGAAGATGCTGTTGCAGTAATCTATCCGACTAAAGATAAACGCATGGATGAGTTTTTCTAGGTCCTGTTGCAACATCAGTCCTTTAATTCTAGAAAAGTTCATCAGGTGATAGAAGGCTGACCTTGTTATTGCCTTTATGTGACCCTGGAGGTTCAGGTCCGAGTCCATTACTACAACTAGATCCCGGCCTGATCAGTATTTTCTAGCTGTACTAACTGAAGCTGTGTGCTTACTCTGGATAGTTCTTCTTTAGGTCCAAAAATAATTACTTCAGTTTTGTTTCTTTTCACCTGGAGAAAGTTACGGCTCATCCATCCATTGATTTGGTCGATGCATTTACTTTCAAAACTTTTTATCAATAAAGATAAGGTGTATGCATGTGTATCCAGCCCCCAGGGTCAGTACCTTCTAGAAACACCTTTATGCTGTAGCCACATGTCTTTTGGGGAATGTCTCCACCAGCTTTGCACATATAGAGACTGAAAGGTTTGCCCATCCTTCTTTGCAAAAATTGTTCAAGCTCAGTTGGATTGTCTTGCCACAGATTTTTGACTTAATTTAGGAATCTATTGCCTCGTTTCCACTGAGCGGTACGGTACGCTATTTTATGGTCCGGCTTATTCAGGGGAGCGTGTCTTCTGCCAGTTGGACTCTCACTGGACAAGAGGGGTTAAACACAAACGACAAAGGTGATACACTAGTGTTTCCGTCCTCCAATTAATGGGCTGTGTTTTGCGACGCCAGCAGCTCTGCCCAAACCAAATTCTTTTCTAAGTCTCGCCTTCCTCCCATAGACCCCTATGCATTTCACACCAAGTTTCACATTCGAGTTGGGGGGTACGTTGGAATCAAAAGAAAATCTATCGCCCTCAAATACTCCAGACAGCAGCTTTAAAAGCATTTCCACATCATGATTCTGCCACCACCGCGTGTCAACATGAGGGCGATTTTCCGCCACACATAGCTTTGCATAAAGCCAGAAAAGTAAAGAGTTTGGTCTCATCTCTAACCAGAGCTCCATCTTCAGCATATTTGTGGCTGTATTGTGACAATGCGCTGTAGCTATTAATGTCGAGGTTAGAAAATGACTTAATTTTAATTAAATAAATTTGATACAAAGATTTTAGTGCTGATTCCAGGCATTTTTGCGAATATTCTGAGGAGAATGTGACAGACACTGTGCAGAGCCGTCACCCAATACCAGGAGGGCCTCAGCTGTTACCGACCTTGCTTTAGTCTTAATAAAGTTGCAGCTTTTCTCTCACAGCTGAATGACGTACCAGAATGTTGTGGCCTCTGGCCACACACAGCTGAGGACCCTGTAGGAAGGTCATGCTCCAACCAGCTTCAGAAGAATTTGAGGCGCAGGGGGAGATCTTTTCCAATCAAGGAATATTTTTCAAAAATGAAGTCTGTGTAGTTAAAGCGATGTTAGGGTCAAGCTTGTGGCCACCGAACAATTACTGGAAATGTAAAAATCCCTCGATCAGTTTTCATCCTCGAATGAGAACGTTCGGATTTTGTTGAACGTTGTGCCAAATCGGAGTTGACAAACGGCCGTTTCTGTTGCAGGACGCAGACTCTGCATACTTCACTAAACCAAAGACCTCCTGAAAGACGCGTCCTGAAGGGGAAGAAGGACTTGCTGCATTCCTGACGCTGGCGGTTTTCTACCTTCCTTCAGAAAAGATTTAAGGGTGAAGGAAAGCTCTTTTGAAAGCTCGACGCTCCTTCCATCCGAGATGTAATTTCTTTTTTTGATGATATTTTTAACCTGGCCTGAAGACTATATGTAAGACTGATGATGCACTTGTACTGACCTTTGCAATGCATAAAGAAATGTGTATGTGGGGGGGGGGTGAGGGAGGGAGGGAGGTTGCCAACATTTTATTTCAAGTATGTCCATTTACACATATAAAAATCAATATGTACAGAAATCTGTGGACACTCATTGAACTCCTGTGGACAACTGAGTTGTAAACAAAAATGAGAGCACTGACAAAAAGAGAGCAAGATATTCCCAAGGCACATCCTTGATATCCTGAAGAGAACATTCAAATTATCGTCCCCTTTTTCTTTTGGTGATATGGAGATGAAATCAGAAAAATGTGAAAAACTTAACGTAGAATAAAACCAGAGGTCTTTTTTTTCAAAAGGAAGAGGTTTTTCTTTTAAATTCAAATATTGATCAAAGCATGTGCTTACTTCCAACCTAATGATTTGCATCAAATCTTCCCGTTTTCTGGATTTTCCTCTTGGAACGTTACAGATGATTAATGCACATCGTTCTGCAAGGGAAGAAGTCAAGCACAGAGATTCCCAGTTAACGAGAGAGTCCAAACAGAAAACACTCCGCACAACCTGAGTCAACACTTTACAAACTTCTTCCTTTTCATTAGCTGTAATTTCCATCAGTGACGTCAAAAGGTGGCCAGGAGGGACCCCAGGTCAGAGGCAGGGGAAGTGAAGGGGGGCGGAGGAGTAAATGGGATATCCCAGAGGAGGGTCGGCTGCCTGAACAGTCAGATTTCGGAGCATGAATGGGTGCGCCTGGATGCTGTACCGCTCCTCGTCATCGTTGGTGGCATATAAGAGTTCCCAAGAAAGGTTCGCCCACTGGCCCCGAACGCCCTCTCCGTTCAGACGGCCTACTTGCACCAGCTGCTCCTGCAGGGACAGGACCCGTCCCGTGTAGGTACCCTGAGGATAAGAGACAGTTCCTCTAAAAAAAACTAAACCAGAGTAAGCATAAAATCACAAAAAAAAAGGTCATGCTGAACTCGTGAACAAATAAGAAGGTATCAGTAGTGCAGGTGCAGCTCAATAAATTAGAATACTATCAAAAAGTCCATCTATTTCAGTAATTCAATTCAAAGAGTAGCTGCAGGCTTTGGCACCTTGACTTCAAACTTGACCATCTGAAAAGAGGACCTAGGACCAGGTGAACTGGTTTTAATGTCTGGTTGAGTAGTGGCTCTTGAACTTCGCTGCACTATCCTTTTAAAAGGTACCTCTGTAGCTTTGTGCAACTTTCTCCTTCCACTCAACTTTCCATTGAAGTTTTTAAACAGCACTCTAGAGACTCAGATTCTTTAGGAATGAGCTTTTGTGGTTTACTGTTATTGTGGACATCCGTGACTGACTGATCTTCCTCAACATTTAAATGGCCATAGCAAAACATTTCTGTAGTAAAAACGTTTTGTTATGTAATAATAAAGCTTTTTCTTTTAGCTGTAAGGCATATCTGTATGCAATTAATCTAAATAGCGTGCATAGCTTTTATCGAGATGCACCTGCATTTGTTTAAAGTGCCTTTGCACGGATTGTTTAGTTACCATGGTGAGGTCGTGTCCCAGGGAGAACAGGAAGGGCTTCTCCTGAAGGACGCTGTCATGCCAGCCTTTTTCCGTCACCAGGCCGATGTACCAGTCCCTTTCATATTCCTCCAAAGTGCTGAACAACTCCTCGGGGGACTCCATCGGCCCCAGGCTTGCCTGATCAAACAGCAGCTTGAAACTAAACCTGTGGGGAAAAGAAAAACAGAGGCAGATCTCTCTGAGGCCGTGGTCTCGCTAAAATGAGTTAAAACCAGCAGATCCCAACTGTTTCTACCTGAAAGCCTGAAGTGTGAGCTGGTAAAGCTCTTTGCTTGAAGACAGCCAGTCCAGTCCCTCTGTCAACGGCACATCTCCACAGTACAGCCTGTAGATGTAACTCGGACTGGTGAAAGCAGACTCGGCCCCCACAGAGATGAGACAGGAGAGTGCCACCTTCACATGTAGCTCCTTTAAGACCTCGTCCTCCTTCAGAGCTTTGGTCATGTCCTCCGATGTCTCCCCCTGCACTGCCAGCCCAAAACGGCCCAAGCTGAACCGGAACCATTCCTCTGGGAACAAAGGCCTGAGTGACAGCAGGCGAGACGGGAGTAACGGTGCCGTCCTCCACCCTGGAGGTAGGTTGAAGACCTCCGACTGGGGACAGCTGAAGTTCAGATGAGGACTTTCTCTGAGGACTTCTGGGTTTCGGCCTTTGTCCACTGCTGGCATCCCTAGGCCGAGTCCCAGAGGCTGCAGTGGCTGCAGGGCAGAGAGCGCCATGTTTTCAAAAAGGCTGTCCATCTCTACCGAGCCCGGCAGGGAGGCCCCGATCTGCAGCGCCGAGTGTCCAGGTTGGGGCTCTGCAGTAACTAACGCCACGGTTCGTCTGGTTGGTTGAGGTCCGAAGAGGTCGTCCTCATCTGACCAGTCTCCAAAAGACGTCAAACTAGAACTGTCCTGTCTAAACCTGAGAGAAGACATGTTGGACTCTACCACGACAGCCTCGGACGGCAGGTTACAAGTAGTCTGGGCTAACTGGGAGGACTGGGACTTCATGCCTCCAATGCCTGCCTCACTGCTCCACAGCAATCCTTTATGCCTCTGCACACAATACCGGAGGAGCAACCAGATCAGTGCTTTCATGAAGTCCTCCTGAAGTTTCCTCAGGTTGTCGTGGGAGTCGATGATGCCAGAGAGCACATTTCTGGCATCCGAGTAGACTCGAACTGCGAAAGCAGCACAGGGAGTGAGGGCGTTGCCCCAGTGCAGGTTGAAACCCTGGGTGAGGCCAAGCCGCTCAGGGCGCTCGAAGGCCGCCTCGAATACCTCATCCACCCTACGGGCTTCCACGGTGTGGCAGGACGTCTCCTGCAGCTCCAAACCCTGCGACAAACCAAAAAACCCCTTACAACATATTCCCTTCCTTTTAAACTCAATTCAGTGTATTTATCCAGCACCTAGGCAAGGCGATTTTTATTTGTATAGCACACTTTCAACAACAAGGTAAATCAAGGTGCTTTACATGATATGGGGATAAAGTAAAAATAGCAGTAAAACACAGACAAAGCACATAAAGTAAAATCGGCAAGAAAGCATGAAGCACACAAAACATGATACATGAGAGCATGACTCAAAGGCAGCTCTAAACAGATACGTTTTTAGTTGTGATTTAAAAGAACTCAGTGTTTCAGCAGCTTTGCAGTTTTCTGGAAGTTTGTTCCAGATTAGAGGAGCATAGAAACTGAAAGCTGCTTCTCCATGTTTGGTTCTAATTCTAGAGATGTTGAGTAGACTGGAATTGGAGGACCTGAGTGGTCTGGAGGGTTGGTATAGTAACAGCAGATCTTCAACATACTTTGGTGCTAAGCCATTCAATGATTTATAAACTAGTAGAAGTATTTAGAAGTCTATCCTCTGAGCTACAGGGAGCCAGTGTAAGGACTTTAGAACTGGGGTGATGTGCTCTACTTTCCTGGTTCCAGTGAGGAACACGAGCAGCAGCGTTCTGGATCAGCTGCAGCTGTCTGATTGACTTTTTAGGCAGAACTGCGAGGACGCTGTTGCAGTAATCAATCAGACGCATGGATGAGTTTTTCGAGGTCCTGTTGCAAAATTAGTCCTTTAATCCTAGAAATGTTCTTTAGGTGATTGAAGGCTGACCTTGTTATTGCCTTTATGTGACCCTGGAGGTTCAGGTCTGAGTCCATTACTACACCTAGATTTCTGGCCTGATCAGTAGTTTCTAGCTGCATTAACTGAAGCTGTGTGCTGACTGTTGATCGTTCCTCTTTAAGTCCAAAACTAATTACTTCTGTTTTGTTTTTGTTCAGCTGGAGAAAGTTATGGCACATCCATCCATTGATTTGGTTAATGCATTTACTTAGTGTTTGGATGGGTTAAAAGTCACCTGGTGACATTGTAATGTAGAGGTGAGTATCCTCTGCATAGTTATGGTAGCTAATCTTATTATTTGTTATAATCTGGGCTAGTGGGAGCATGTAGATATTAAATAAGAGGGGATCCAGGATGGAGCCCTGGGGCACCCCATATGTGATTTCTGTCTGTTTTGATGAAAAATTGCCTATTGACACAAATAAGTTCCTGTTCTTAAGGTAAGACTCAAACCAGCCAAATACTGTACCAGAGAGTCAGACCCAGCTCTCCAGTCGTTCTAATAATATATCATGATCAACAGTGTCAAATGCTGCACTGAGGTCCAACAGAACCAGCACTGTGGTTCTACCACAGTCTGTATTTATGCGGATGTCATTGAAAGCGTTGACGAGGACAGTCTCAGTGCTGTGGTGGGCACGGAAACCAGACGGTTTGTCATTGTTAGGAAGCTATTTAACTGCTGAAACAGCTTTTTCAATAATCTTACTGATGAATGGAAGATTAGAGATCGGCCTGTAGTTCTGCATTAACGTGTTGTCCAGATTATTCTTTTTAGCAGTGGTTTAATAACTGCTGTTTTTAAAGCCTGAGAGAAGACACCTGATAGCAGGGATGAGTTCACTATTTGAATCAGATCAGACCCAATGACAGGGAAAACTTTCTTAAGGAAAACTGTGGGTAGGATATCAAGACAGCAGCAGGAGGAGCTTAATTGGTTAATAACTAAGTTTTTTTTGGTTTAATTCATTGAATTCTGACATTTTCTCTACAATGGTGTTAATTTGGTTTAGTGCTGCGTTACAGACCGACCATCTAATTGTTAGAATCTTTTCAGTGAAAAAGTTGGCAAATTCATTGCAGGCCCTGGTAGAGTTTAGTTCAGGGGCTACTGTCACTAAAGGATTAGTTAGTCTTTCCACTATAGCAAACAGAGTCCGTGCATTATTAATGTTTCTGTTAATGATTTCAGAGAAGAAAGTTTCCCTAGCATCTTTTAAAGTTAACTAATATCTGTTCAGGCTCTCTTTTTAGATCTCACAGTGAACCTGGAGCCGAGTTTTCCGAGTTTTTCTCTTGGCTCGTCGACACTCTTTTTTCACTACGTACCAGTGGATCATTTTTGCAAGGAAATTATCTAGCAGCTTGTTTACTGAGTTGGAGTTGGGATGTGAGGCTGAATTCACAACCACATCTAAAACAGTTAATAAAGTGATGTGAAAAACCTATTCCAGCCTGTGTTTTCATAACATTAGAAAATATGGATATTTAATATAAATTTGAACAACACAGACATTAATTATAAATAAAAACTGAATGTAAAACATTTAAGAAGGTTTACATAAAATCTGAATAAAAACAAATGCAATTTCTTGTGAGAAATAAATTAGGACACCCCCCATTGTTTGTCACTTAAAATGGCTCAAGTGACACAGGCGTATAACATCAGGTGCACATGGTTAGATAATCATTACTCGACCTTAAACAAATGTAATTTGATGTGTTCCTGACTGTTCAGAAAGAACGTATTAGCAGCTTAAAAGTTGTTGTTTTTTTAAATGGGATATAAAGAGGTCTGCAAAAATTTTAAAATCAGCCAATTCACTGTATGGAAAATAGTCTTCAAGTGAAGGACTTTCAAAACAGCTGCCCAGGACTGGCTGTCAAAGCAAGTTCACCCTGAAAGCAGACCACAAGATGCTAAAAAGTGCATGTGAAAGTGCATGCATGTACGATCACAAATAGACTCCACATGTTTGAGCTTAGGCTCAGCTAGAGTTTACATTAGAGGAATAACTCAAAGAGCTGGACTTCTTGCATAACGTTTGACAAATAAGTCTAACACTGAATTGTGTGAACACCAGAACAGAGGACATGTTAAGAGATGAACCAAATACAGAATTCCAGGAGAAGTCTTTGGCTTAGTCAAAGCCCAGATATTTAGATATTCGAGAAGCTGCAGGGTGACTTGCTGCACATGTAACCCCCCCTAATCGATGACTGATTAGCAGCCTTTTGTTGAACTGCAATCATCTGAATTCGGTGTGTTGAAGCAGGGAAACATCTAAAACATGCAGGTCAGTGTGTCAGTTACATAGCTAGATCGATACAGATGGTTTCTTTTTCGATTCTTGCAAAATGAAAAGAAGTTTTCTACCTTCTTGCTCCGTCTTATTTATGTGGCATTTTAAACTCTTATCAACCAAGCAGCATCTATTAGAAGTCCCTCGGAAGAAGTTAAAAAACATGGGGTGGACGCTCTTTTGCAGCTGCCAAAACTGTGGAATGAGCTGCTCCTGGAGCTTCGTAGCATCACAGACCTGCCCCGGTTTAAATCCCAACTTAAGACCTACTTAATTCGGATGGCATTTAGCACTTAAGGGCATTACACCCCTTTTCATTATTTTGTTTAACCGGCTTTTATTTAGCTTTTTATTTAACGGTTTAACTACTTCAGTTTTAATGTGTTTGTTTGCTATTTTTAAAGTCTATGTTTAGCCCTGTCTATTTTTTAACCCTTTTGATCAACCTTGGTTGTAGAAATGTGCTATATAAATAAAGATTGATTGATTGACCTAAGGAAGTTTAGGTGATTGCACAGAGTTATTGACTTAGCAGCACTCCCTCCTCCTTCACACCAAGCATCTGGTAACAGTCAAAAGGATCCGTTCTCAGAGCACCTGCAATGACCCCTTAAAAGCAGAAAAAAAGAAACGTTGCAGTACCTTAATATTGACAGTACAGTAGCCGTATCCTCTCTCCAGGATCATTATCCAAACCATGCGGTCCTGGAAACGTCCCAGAAAATGAGACCCTGGGGCGACAGAACCTACAAATGGAGAGTCGTCAGTGCACTGAACGTATGAGGAGGTGTGACGTATAATCTGAGGTCAAAGAAAGGGGGAAAACAAAGCATGCACTCAACTAACAAATGCATCCATGTTGTTTTTCTTCAGCTGCCCCTCTGGACTACATTAAGAAGTACATTGTGACATCAGTAAACGCAGGTCACGATCACAGTTTAATTGGCTGGTTTCAAAGAGATCTTAACATCAGAACTACTCCAGTCCCTCAGCGTGTCATCAGTCTCTCTTTTAGGACTTCTGCAGACAGACATTTATTTCACCACAGACCCACAGGAGTGCAGCAAGGTTAAGGAAGCTTTTGTTTTACTATGACATGTGCCTGCGTGGCTCAGGGATAACGTTGCATCCCGTAATGACATCCCAGAATAGTTCCACTCGCTACATTGATGGAAAGAGACAGTCTGAGCAGATTTCCTTTTCCTCCTCACTGCTCCATAGCCCCCAGTGTGAGCAAAGCAAAGGAACAGTAAAAAAACACCATCGTTTGACTGTCAGCAACCTAACAAGTCGGCGCTCTAAATCACCGCCGCAGCTTTAGAGCTCATGCTAAGCTGCAAGGCGACATTTTTGATCAGCTCTGAATGACCACTCCACAAGTATCAGCTTTCTGTCTGTATGTGTACTGCAGAGAATATCCCAGCAGCGGTGTAGCTCAGCCTCAGAGTATTACGCAGGTTAATGTTGCGGAAACATTCGGATGTAATGAATACAGATCAGAGCGGTTTTTTTGGGTCACTTCACAGGAAACTCAACGCGATGATGTAAACCCGCATTACCGCCAGTACTTCAAAAAGGGGGCTGCTCACAATGGAGTTTCTTTTGCTATTTAACCATGTGAGGGGATGCTTCAATGCTTCCTCATCTGCACACAGTCCCAACTTAACCCACAGGAGTGCTAGGTCACTGCAAGTATCTAATAAATGATTTCCTGAGCTCTAGTTGGGCTGCGTTTTGTGCTGCAGTGGAAGGTAAACAACAGAATGAAACATGCATTTATGCCAGTGCTATCGGTTTTTTTGAGCGTTAAATTTTTTTATTAAACAATTAGCAGTAGGATTCTGATGAAAATTGCATTTCATGAATGTAATTTCAAAATATAATATATTAATTTGGAATATGGAAGAACTATAGTTTTATTAGATTTTGTTTTAGACATTGAATTTGTAACACTGAAATTTATCTTGTGCAAATATGTATGAATTTTGTTTTTGCTTTAAGTTTTCTTGCAGAAATTCACCTTCAGAAATTCGCTTGCAAACTACAAAAGACGAGTCGAGCGGCTATTAACCAATCAAATTATATACATTTTGAACACCAGTTGTACCCTCTGGCCCTGCCCAATGCACTTCTGTCATGTGATCAAAAGAGCGTAATTCGATTGGCTAAAAGGCACTCAACCCTAACGCTGATTGCTTTTGTTAAGTTAACAGAAGGTCATCACATTTTAAGGTGAATTTCTGCAGCTGAATTTTTGGCTGGTAAATTTAAAGTAAAAATAAATAATCATATACATAATTGCAAAGGATAAAAATTAAGTGTTATAGATTCAATGTCTAAAAAAAGGCTTAATCTAATGAGATTTTGTGATATATTTCTTCCACACATGGCCCACTAACCGAGTGAACCGCTTGCAAAGGCCGTCCTCAGAGCAGAGGCCAAACTTCCACTCATCTGCTGGTAGAAGACGGAGTCCGGACAGGGACAGGCCGTGCCCACCGGGCCTGGCCAGCTGCGCTGAGGTCTGGGGAATCCCACCAGGAAGATGGGCAGGGTGAAAAGGGGCAGCAGCGGGGCCGAGAGCAGGGCGGAGAGCGTCACCACTGCCAGCACCAGCGGCCACAGGGACGCGTTGAGAGCCAGGAGAGTTCCAGCCGACTGACGACGCTGCTTCTTCTCCGTCCAGGACGTCACCAGGACAGTGAGGGTGAACTTAAGCTTGGCCAGGAACTGACTCAGTCTGTCCATCAGGAGGCCCACCTGGATTACAAATTTATCACAATCAGATTTGTAGCATACACATTAAATGATTAAATTAAATTAAATGATCTCTGAAAGCCTGCAACATGATCAGTTATGAGGATGGACACCCAGAGGCAGACATTTGTTAACGTCCCTGTCAAAACCCTTCAAATATATGTTTTATTACAGCAGCATAATCTCACACTGAAACATTTAGAAAAACCTGTAATTTGACTAAATTTATTCAGTGGGGAAAGACAAATCTACCAGTTTCAAAACAATCCATCCAAAATAAACTTGTTTTACTTGAATGTTATCCGATTTTCAAGGAATATTAACAATTAATCCATGAATTTCTATTCCCCCGAGGTATAAATGTAACCGGTCACGAAAGGACTTACGTTTATCTCACAGTCAGAGCTGCAGCACAGGGTGGCATCTTAAAACACCATTAAATGCCATCTACTTGCTAACTGGCTGCTCAGCAATGACGCCAGGAAAAAGTAATCACTAATGTAAACAAATGGAAAAGCACCTCATCATCAGTGTTAAGTTTGGGTTTTTTTCTCATCCAAAGGCCCGGAGAACCTTGGTTCAAGTGCTACTATTTCAACTATCTGAAATACCAGGGATCTCAAAAGAGAAATCTGGAGGCAGAAATTTGATAATGGTAGGATATTGTTCATAAATATGAGGTCAAATCAACACAGAAATGTCTTTTTCCAGACCCATCTCTATATCCAGGTCTAGATCCTGGGGAAGAGGAAGTTTAAAAGCAGAACTAAAATTATATGTTGAATTTATCTCAGTTCTTTAGTGTGATGAGGGCAGTCTGAATTCTTTAGTAATTCCAGAAGAAACGTATGCCATACATCTGAAATATGCAATAATTTTGAAATAACAAAAAAAAAAAAATCTTGTCGAATCACTTTTTTCCGTTTATATTTTACAAAGTTCTAAGTAGAAGTTAAGAATAAAAGTATTTTAATATGGAAGAAATAGTCTCATTAGAACCAGACACTGAATGTATAACACTGAAATTTATCTTGTGCAAATATGTAAGAATTTTGTTTTTGCTTTCAATTTTCCTGCAGAAATTCACCTTCAGAAATTTCCCAGCAAACTACAATAAATAAGTCCAGTGGCTATTAGCCAATCAAATTATGTTCCTTTTTAACACCAGTTGCACCCCCTGGCCCTGCCCAACACACTGGTGTCATGTGATCAAAAGAGCGTAATTTGATTGGCTAAAAGACACCCAACTCTAGCACTGATTGATTTGGCCAAGGTCAACAGAAGGTCACCACATTTGAAGGTTAATTTCTATAGCTGAATTTTTGAAGGTGAAATTTTTATGGTGAATTTAAAGTAAAAATAAATATATACATAATTGCAAAGGATGGTGTTATAAATTCAATGTTTAAAAAAAAGTCTTAATCTAATGAGAATATTTCTTCCATATAAAAATACTTTAATTGCAGTACCTGCTACTGAAATCGAAATGAATCACTGTATATTTTTATTTGTACGAATCTTTACTAAGCATATCAACATGTGTCCCTGGTTGGTTTATGTTGAGCTCACCAGAAGAAGCTGAACTCCAGTTCCCAAGGTGTCCCATCCATGTAGTGTTTTATTTCCAGCTGCAAGCTGCACTAAGACCACCACTACCATCTGAAGTAGGGCGTCCTCTGAACTCTGCCACACCTAAAAGGCAAGAACCACTTATACAATCATCACACCCTAATAATTAAAGGAGAGATATGTTCTTCTTTGGTCCCCTTTTCAGTTAAATTACAAAGATTTGGGATCTGACCTCTCCTAAAATCTGAACAGGTTATTAAGCATTCCAGTTGATCTAAGGATTTTTCTAAATGCCCTGCTCCAGAAGCTCTTGAAGGTGTGAACATACCCCTCTAAAGGCTCGTGTCAATCCCACACTGACGGAGACACTGTGTAGCGACCGCAGAGATTTGTCCATGGACAGAAAAGCAGTCATTGCAAATGGAGACACTGAGGTGGAACAGAGCAGGTTCTGGTCAGTCCCTTCTTCATGCAGATCTTTAAACAACATAAGAAAATAAAAGACATGCAGCTAGATGCTCACCAAGATAGAGAAGGACTCTTCGGACTGCAGCTGCTATGTGCAACCCTCTGCTCTTTTGCTTGAAACTCTGCACGTTGGACATTCCTTTAGGGTACAGGGGATTCAGGAACATCCCTCCAACCAGATAAGCCCTTTGGATCTCTCTCAGAGCCCAGCAGAGAGAGAAAAGTATGATGAGGAGGTAGCTAACTGGTCCTTGGGGCCCTTTAACCAAGTCCATGGACTGAGCTGAACCAATAAAGTGATACAACAGTCCTGCCTCTGCCGTGGCCACCGCTAGCAAGCTCAAATACAGGAGCACTTCCCTGCAGCCAAGGCTCCAGCCGAAGGATGCGAGAGGAGAAGGTGGCGACCCCCCGCTGTGAAACCTGTGAACCCCAAAGGCGGTCCTCTGGCGTCTGCAGAGTGTGCCGACTTGGCTCAAATCCAGGCTCAGCAGGAATCCGGCAGAGGTGGAGAAGAGGACCACGCCCAGCGCTGATGGGATGAAGAAGTTACAAGCAGCTACGCCAGAGGATGCAGCGAACATCAGGAGCAGCCTGTGAGACATGAATCAGCTCTCAGATAAATTCACTGGGGCCAGAATTTAGATTAAACCGAGAATGTGCAAAAGGTACAGTTAAATAAAGTTCAATTGGTTGTTAAATATTATAACCATGGTTTAGACACACAAACAAGTAACGTGGTAAATATATAAGACTGATATACAGAACTAGGGCTAGGCGATACGGTCTCAAATTTATTCTGCGATATAATCTGAAGCATGTGCGGTAACAATATTTATTGCGATATAATCTTTTCTTGTTTCTAAATTTCAGAATGAAAGTTTTTTCCTCACATTCCAGCAGTACGACTTCAAAAAAGCATAGAATGCCATTTAAAGAACATTTATTGTACATAATGCATTAAAAAAAAAACTTTTCCCAAAAAATGCAAAACAAAACTTAAACATAACTTAAAGATGGAGATGTTTAAAATTAAATACGAGCTAAATGTTAAGAAAACACCAAATTCAAAAATGTTTGAACTGAAGTGCACAATGTAAAAATTTAAATAACATTTCTTTCTGCTTTCTTGATTACTTATTTATAAATGTAATATCACACTAAAACAAAGCTGCACATATTTAAATTGAAAACGCTTCAAGTTCAACAGGTTTCTTTTTGTCAATGAATAGAAAATAACGAATTCTAAACTTACAATATCTAATGTGTGAATACAAACATCGAACATCAGAATTTATCCTCCTTGTCTACCTGGTACAAAGAACGTAGGCACAGCTTGATGACATCATCAACATGCGCAATCATGCCAGTATATACTGTTTATATCACCCAATACTATACAGATCCTTAAACCTTTTCACATTAAAACCAAACAATTCAATACATTTACAGTAACTGGGGTTTTAAATGGCAGACGAATATAAACATAAAGATTAAATTACATAAAGCTTTATAAAGCTGTCGACAGGGTTACTGTTGGTTATGTACCCCATGAATCTAGCTATTATGGAAGATGTTTTTCCAGATTGCCATCGGCCACATGGAGACACAGTAAACATGTAGAAGCAGGTTGTCTAGTTTAAATTTACATTTAGCAGACACTACTAGGTGTAGTAATGGACTCAGACCTGAACCTCCAGGGTCACATAAAGGCAATAACAAGGTCTGAAAGGACTGATGTCGCAACCGGACCTCAAAACTCATCCATGCGTTTATCTTTAGTCGGATTGATTACTGCAAGAGTGTCTTCACAGGTCTGCCCAAAAAGTCAATCAGACAGCTGCAGCTGATCCAGAACGCTGCTGCTCGTGTTCCTCACTAGAACCAGGAAAGTAGAGCACATCACCCCAGTTCTAAAGTCCTTACACTGGCTCCCTGTAGCTCAGAGAATAGACTTCAAAATACTCCTACTAGATTATAAATCATTGAATGGCCTAGTGCCATAATATGTTGAAGATCAACTGTTACTATATCAACCCACCAGACCACTCAGATCATCTAATTCCACTCAACTGAAACTTAATTTCCCCACAGGGATTATTAAAGTATTTCTTATCTTATCTTACTCAGCATCCCTAGAATTACAACCAAACATGGAGAAGCAGCTTTCAGTTTCTATGCTCCTCTAATCTGGAACAAACTTCCAGAAAACTGCAAAGCTGCTGAAACACAGAGTTCTTTTATATCACAACTAAAAACGTATCTGTTTAGAGCTGCCTTTGAGTAATGCTTTAATGTATCAAATGTTTTGTGTGCGCTTCTTGCTTTATTGCTGTTTTTACTTTATCCTAAATTCGTGTAATGTTTTTAAGTGTAATATGCTTTATCTGTGTTTTATTGCCATTTTTACTTTATCACCAAATAATGTAAAGTACCTTGAATTACCTTGTTGTTGAAAGTGTGCTATACAAATAAAATGGTCTTGCGTTGCTTTTTTATCCAAAGCGACTTACAAATGAGGAACATATCAAGCATAAACTAAGTCAGGGTCACACAGTGTTAGCAAGCACTGTAAGAAAGAAATGCCTCAACTGTAACCAAAATCAATTTTTCGTTTTGTTTTTCCCTTGGAAACTCAAAAAAACCTAACTAAAAATTATGTTTTTTAATTAAGTGCCTAGGAAGTCTGGTTAGGTGATACCAAAATTTAACTTTTTGGCCAACATGCAAAACACTATACTGCAAGTCTATACTTTGACTAGGCCACCGCAAAACATTCAATATATCTTTTTGAGCCATTCAGAGGTGGGCCTGCTGGTGTCCTTTGGGTCCAAGCCTGGCGTAAACCAAATGTTTGGAGCTAGAGGTCACAAATTATGACGTGACATTCTCCTTCAGGATTTTCAGGCTATAGGACAGAATTCATGTTTCAATCAATTAAGACAAATCGTCTTGGTCCTGAAGCAGCCAAGTAGCCCCAGACCATCACACCACCACCACCATTCTATGGTCTGAAACGCTGCGTTAGCTTTACACCAGATTTAATGGGAAACAAATTCTAAAAACTTCCACTTTTGTCACTTTAAGACAAATAAATAACCTTTCACAGCCTCTGTAATCTTTTTAGATGAAGGATATTTTGCTCTGTTGTACTCTATTCCACTGCAATTAAATGATAAACTGATTGGTTTTGTCAAAATGAACGATCATGTCCTTCTGTAGCAAAAACAGAGGAGCCCTGGATCAATACTGTTTGGTACGTACCTGATGTTGCTAGACATGGGGGAGCCTCCTAGGCCAAACACAAGCGCCTGCTCCATGGCCCATAGGAGCAAGGCGTCCAGCGGCGGGAGAACCCCCAGAGCCCACAGCAGAGGCAGGAAGACGAAGACCACATGTAGAGTCTGGCTGGCCGGCTGGAGCTCAGGAACAGCGTGTGAGAACCTACGACAGGTAAGTGTTAGCATCACCGTTTTCTAAAAACTCAACTCTTATTCTGTTGTTGCTCACCTGTCAGCCAAGTCCACGGCGATGAAAATAAAAACGTAGAGCGGCCGGGTGAGCGGGGTGATCTCATAAGTGTCCTGTGCCTGAAAAGTAGCCGTCTCTGCAGCCGTATTTACAACGAGGGAGTACTCGGCTATACACAGAGTCACCCAGCTTAGAACAAACACTACAAGGGACACACCGGTGCTTCCGTAGAGGGCCGTCAGTCTGCCCAGGAACACGTACCATGTCCCGAAGCCGCAGAGAACTCCAGCTAGGACCGTATGCAGCACCACATTAAGGCCAAACCGCTTCCCTGGAGCAATGAACCGGACCGTCTCTGGGCTGACACAGTGGGTAAACTCCACCTCCTCCTCATCAACCAGGATGTTGGGCGCACCGAGTCTCTCCACAACCGTGCCACTCCTCCGTGCCGCATACAGGGCCAGGCCCTGAACACCTGCTGCAGCAGCGAACATAAGCATGCCGGAGAGCACAGAGGCATAGAGCTCCTGAAGCAGCTGCAGCTGGCAGAGCAGAGTGCCGACGCCACCAAAGAGCCATGGTGTCAAAAACAATACTGCTTGATTGACATACACGTAAGGTGGAGCACAGTAGCCTAGCTTGAAGCGTGGACCCCCCAACACAGTTTGGGGGAAGCGCTTCCAGAAGAACTCTTGCTTGTACTCGTTAAGAAGGGGCACATCTGGCCCCATTCTGACCATTCCAGAAAGGGTGGCAGGTCATCTCCACGGAGCAGGAGGACGGTTCCCATTCATCATCTCAGGCATGGAGGAGGACTCTTCTGAAAAAAAAGCAACGCTTCAGTCAGGTCAGAGAGTAAACAGTGCAGGTTTGTAGACTGAAAATGGTGAAGATTCTTAACTTTGGTACATTTAATCAATATATCACACATTTCAGGCTTTACGACTGCAGCAGGGTGCCTGCACGTTGGCCCAGGTTTGTAATAAAACGTCTAAATGGTTTTTTTTAATCAACTCCTCAAAGTTAGACAAATGAAGCAAAACTGGTTCGACAGCAAATGACAGGACAAAAGGATGTAAACGCTGAAAGAAAAAAAAAAAAAAAACTAGCGGTTTCACAAGATAAGGAAGTGGAA
Source organism: Valencia hispanica (assembly GCA_963556495.2). Lineage (NCBI taxonomy): Eukaryota > Metazoa > Chordata > Actinopteri > Cyprinodontiformes > Valenciidae > Valencia > Valencia hispanica. The sequence continues at coordinate 8,999,629 of OY747720.1, forward strand.
CATGACTTGATCAAGATGCAGTTGATTTGCTTCAAGTACAACCGAACATAAAAAAAAAAACATCATAGAAAGAAGAGATGGCAGCTGCAGGATCAGAGGAGGAAGAAATATTCAGGGTTGTCTGCAGATTTTCTTGGAGAAAAAAATAAAAGAACCCAAATCTAACTGGTGAAAATTTAAATTATGGCTTTTAATTTTTTTATTCAATCCGATTATCATACAAGCCCAATAAAAAAAAAGAAAAGGATTTTTGTACAAATTCCTGCAAAAGAGCCCTGACCAACAATTAAAGGATTTATTGGTCCAATGTAATGTCTATCTAAGTCATAATGATCTAAAATGTGAAATAAATATATGTATTAGTTTGATAAATTCACTGTTCAATGATAATTTATTGAGATGCACCCAAGTGTAGGTCATAAAAAGCTAAACTGGGCTGTTCTCTTTATTAACTTGCGTCTTGTGTTTAAAGCGTTTGGATCAGGACCTCGAGCTAAATTGTGAAACTATTCTCATATTTTCAGTTTTCACGTTAAATCAAATACGAACTATGAATCTAAAAAAAAAAAAAAAAGGTGAGAGGAGATGGTTTGTTCATGCTTCTTGAGCACAAACAGCAACTGCTGCTGAGAGACGAGAAGAGAACAGAGCAACAGGATGCTCTGATGGGAGCTCACCTGCTTTACGACATTATTCCCCCCCCCAAAAAAGATCAACCCGGTGACTGAAAACCAGCCGCTTTAATGCAGATAAACTGATCGCAGTGGCTTTTATCAAACTGAACCTTTGCTAGCTCTCTGTGACTCTGAAATAACGGAGGCAGAAAGCTCCTCGAATCCGCTAACTTCTCATACGAGCAGCTAAAAAACAGAAGGCTTTGAGCAGAGATAGATCAACTTACGATCAGCGCAGGAAGAACCGGCAGCAAAGACGCTCTGCGCTGTTTCCCAGTATGTATTTATGCGTTTTCAGAGTAAAAACGGCCTGCAGTTTCCAGTAATAACATTAGCTGCTGGCTAACCGCTGCACAGCTAATCTACAGCAGCGTGATGCACATTCCGGTTTTGACCAATCACACTGCCGCATTCAGGAGGGGGAGGACTCTGATTGGTGGAGGATTTCTTTAATCCCGCCCATAGAACGCAGCCAGTTCATCGCCAAAACAATGAAAACAAAGCATCATAGATTAGTTTGGTCGGCCTTTGCGTCGAATTGTAAGATTTTTCTCAAACATGAAATACATTTAAAGCGTTTTATGATTTGATACACTTAATAAAGCTATACAAAAGGGGTTATTAATAAAATATTGAGAAAAGGACCAGAAATGTTAAATTGGTTTTATTTACTATTACTATTTAAAGTAATAGAAACATAACATGCTCGAAAAAGACAGAGAGGCTTTACATTTATTTGTACAGGATGGTTATGAAAAGAAACTCAAAGGCAGTCAAAGTTTTTATAGCTTTATCGTTTTATCTCAGTTTATTTTAAATGTTGGAGGTAGCCAAAAACGTATTAAAGTTAGGCTTTTGATGGAAAATGTGAAAGTGTGAATATGATATAGATCAGAAACAGATTCACAATGTACAGCAGCTGCTTATTGAAAAGGTCAACTTTCCTCACGCCAAACAACACATGTTGACCTTTCAGAGAAATTAAAAAAGAAAAGTTATCAGATAAATGGGTTTTACAGAATGAGGGTCCAAGTCTCGTTTATATTTATTGAGGAGAAAATATTTAACATAGCTCAGCTTTTCTAAGCAAAGTGTATGCTTCACCCACTGCTCACTTATAGTAGGTGTCGATGTTTTTAAGTAAAATTTAAGCGCAGAAAATGTGTCAAAAAGCATATTTTAATGGCACACTGACCCCTGTTTGAGTTTGAAGAGGTTCAAGTTGATGACATGATTGATTACATTCAGTAACTGGTAAATAATGTTAATCAATATAAAATAAATTACAGTTCTCTCTAAGTATTTCTCTTGCATGTTTACTCACAATGCATTAGTGTAGCAATTGCACAAAATTAGTGGTGATCTAACAAAAAAAAAAAATACTGCATAGTGTACTGGATGTTTTCACACTGACAATACATTAGCTATAATCTAAACGCATTTTAAGTACATTGAAGTAGATTTAAAGGTTGCAAACTTTCTGCAAGTAAACAGCTACGGACCAACAAATTTCCTGTAGTCTTCAGATTAGCTTAAGAACAGTGAACTCTCAATGCCTCAGGATTCCAAGACATTTTCCTTCTGTGTTTCTGCTCTGTCTTCTCAAACCCCCAGACGGTCGTGGCAGATGGCCGCTCCTACTGAGCCTGGTTCTGTTGGAGGTTTCTTCCTGTTAAAGGGGAGTTTTTCCTCTCCACCGTCGCTACATGCTTGCTCAGTATGAGGGATTGCTGAAGGATTGCTGTGGTTGGAAAGTCTGCATCAACGGGGCCCAACCTCACGCCAATGACTGACGCAATCTGCTGGGATTCCTTAAATAGGAAACTTTTTAACTGATTGGAATGTTTGTATAAATGTATTGAAATTACTTCTTGTTAAGTGCCTTGAGATGACATCTGTTGTGAATTGGCGCTATATAAATAAATTGAATTGAAAATTGAATTTTGGACAATTTCATGATTCCAACTTTGTCCCCAACCGTTTGGGGGATGCTCCTTTCTTCTTCAAACATGGCTGTGCACCTGTTCACAAAGCAAGATCCATAAAAACATGCATGGTTTGGTGTGGATGAACTTCACTGTCCCCAACCTTATACAAAACACTTGGGTTGAATCAGACAGGAGGCTGAGCCAGGCCTTGTCATCCAACATCACTGTCTGACCTCACTAATGCATCTTTAAACCTTTTGGAAAGCCTCCTTCAAGAGTTGAAGCTGTCAAAACTGCAAAAGGTTGGCAAAAGTCTTATTAAACCCTATGGATTATGAATAGGATCTCATTCAATTTACATGTTTTTTAGGTAAACAAACAGACTTTTGGCAACATGTAATCAATGAGAACCGATGAAGCAGTCCTCCTTGAAGTAGTCTCCCATTAGGAAATGTGATTCAGCCTAAATATCCATGTTTGTGAGAAGGAATACAGTTGTCCAACTTGAAATACAACAACCAATCACTTTTACCACCAATTAATACAAAGGCTATCTATTTTTTCCCATATCAAATGTTACATCCTATGACTTTTGTATTTTATCCCAAAGCTGCTCACAGTAGTACACTAATGTATTTAAATCCTTATTCTAATGCACTCGGTTCACAAAAAGTTGTCTTTTGTCTGCATTTACAATGTATGTAATTCAAAAAAGGGACAAAAGGGGTCAAATATCTGCATAAAAGTAGAAAAATACAAAGGAAAAGTTTTGATTTAATTGGAGATGTTGGTTATTAGAGCTGGGAGAATAAAAGAGGTTAGGAGGTTTTGCTTCATTGGAAAAGCAATCCATTAAACGAGACAGCCCTCATTTTAATCTATAATCCTCCCAAAGCAACACTTTAAAGAATTTGTTTTCAACACTTAAGTCAAGGAGAAATAATGCAAATTCCATGATTTATAAATGGCTGACAGAAAATTGCACAAACAGCTTAGCATCTGACAAACCAGATGAAATTGATTTCTGGTAAATTTGCAGGAAAATCGGGTATTTCTCAATTGTTTTCTTTTCCCATAAACTTTTTTCTCCTTTTAAAAAAAGCAATACACTCTGTGGGATTGAAATAATGTGATGAACAACACACAAGTTCAATACTACAGCAAATGACACGCAAGGTCAGAAATGAAAAATGGTTAAGATTCTATGCTTCTGTGAGATTTGCTCTCATCCAAAAATGTCTACACAAAATAGAAGCATTTTCCCTTTTCATCCTAATTGTGTGTCTCCAGTCGCTCTTTATTCCACAGGAAACAAATTACAGGAAAATGACAAGCGACAGCAATAATTCAATGGCACACTTCAAAAGAAGCAATATGGCAAGACAGGATGTATTTGTGAGAATAAAAGAAAATGAACTTGGGATATAATATGCACCTTTTGGGGACAAAATAATTTAGATTTTGTTGATGACTTGCAGAGGGGCGTCAGGAGCAACTGAACAGCTCGTCTTCACAAACCCTGAAGCAAAACACTTTTGGACTTTATTGCTGATGAGCTGGGCCGAATTTAGGACTATGTGATCAATGGCGCCATATCCACACAAGTTTTTTTCATGCATTTAAATAACACTGTATTTATAGTTAGATACAAATCAGCTTCAAGCTTTTTGGTGTTGTTTTGAAGATAGACTAGTACTAAAAACAATTTTTGTAACAAACGTTACACTTGTGCCTTACAAAAATGGCATCGTGTCTTCATGCATACAAAAAAGACGAAAACAGAGTAGTTATGCCAGACCTGCACAGTGTAATGATTGCTTGAGTACAAAAAAGTAGATTTTCAACTATCTCCTATAGTAGGATAAAATATCTCAAAAAGCAAAGTATCATTCTCAGATTAAAAAAAGAAAATTAAGAACAGAGGTGGGGAAAGTCACTGACATCCATCAATCTGGTTACAAAGCAATTGCTAAGGCTTTGGGACTGCAGTCAACCACAGTGAGAACCACTATCCACAAATGGAGAAAACATGGAAGAGTGGGGAACCTTCCTATCTTACCAAAATTACTGCAAGAGAGAATCAATGACTAATCCAGGAGGTCACAAAGGAACTCAGAACAACATCTAAAGCTCTTCTGACCTCACTTGCCTCAGTTAAGGTCAGACTTTAAGATTCAACAATGAGAAAGAGAAAACAAAAAACATCTTTTGAGGAAAGATTCAGTGGATCTACGAGACAAAAGTGGAACCTTTTGTTACATTTAGTGTAAAATAACAGTTAAAGATCATCTTAGCAAAAGTAAAACATGCTGATGACAAATTCCTGAAACTGATGCAATCATTAATTATGTCCTCTACTAGGAAATCCTAAGGGAGACTATCCAACCATCATCACCTGAAGCCCAAGTACACTTTTTTTAAGCAGCGGGACAATGATCCAAAACACACCAGTAGGTCAACCACTTATGGCTCAAACAAATCAATGAAAGTTTTTGAGTAGCCTAGTCAAAACATGGACTTAAATATAGCTTTAGCTAAATGCTGTGGCATAACCCTAAAAAAGGAAAAATCAAAAACCCTCCAATGTGGCTGAATTAAAAACAATTCTGCAAAGAAGAGTGGATCAAAGTTCTCAACAGAGATGTAAAAGACACATTACCAGTTGTCACAAATACTTGATGGCAGCTGATGCCACTAAGGCAGGTACAACCAGTTAGTATGTGGATAATAGAACATCCTTTATTGTCCTATGGAGGGGAAGTTCAGGTGCAAAGTGACAGGCAGCTGAAGCATGTAGATTCACACGAGAGAATATAAAAAACTGAATGAAAAACAATGATACACGTTATAATAAGGTTAAAATTACAACAAAAAAATACTATAGTTTAAAAAAAAATAGCATACTCAAATTCAAAGAATGTGCAACTGAATGGGATCATTTTAAAATATTTACAGAATGTGCCTGTATATTTATGCATAAAAAAAACAGACTAGAAGAAGTGAAAATAAAACTGCAAACAACAGAAATGTGCAAAAACAAATGCGAAAAATGACTTCTGTTTTTTGTGTTTGAGTGTGTGGTCTAACTCTACACAGGATCTCTGCTGGAAATGAGCTCCACCTGCTGCAGGCACACCTGGTACTAATTGGCACATTGTTTGCTGGGGACTCAAAAGGAGCAGGCAGGCAGTTCAGTAGTGGTGTGCGATACTGCATATTTTTTCTTCATAAAATCAAAAAAATTATGGACAACCCTGAGCATCCTCTTCATGAGACAGTCATACAACAACAGAGCGTCTTCAGTCGGAGGCTTCTTCAGTTTCGCTGCAACACAGACCGCTACAGGAAATCCTTCCTGCCCACAGCCATTATCATATACAACAACTCCTTAAAGAATTAATTATATGAGCTATACCAACACTTAATTTCCCTCTGGGATCAATAAAGTATTTTTGAATTGAATTGAATTGAATATTTTGGTATTGATCCGATACCAAGTAAATACGGGCCAGTATTGCCGATACCAAACATTTTCAATAAAAAAGGTGGATGCGTCATTGAATTGCTGAATCTCAATTAATTTTCATGACCTTAAGTTTTTCTTGTGATGTTTCCTTTTTTATTATTTAATAGTTAAAACCCAGGACAGAATTAGGACAAAGTTTATAATCAAAAAGAAAATGCTTTATTATCAAATTTTTCAAACTTAAAAGTGCACACAAACCAGTAAACCACGTGACGGCGCAACATCTAAACACAAGAGGGTGGAGGGGGAGCATGTGTGTGCCTGTCTGCCGCTGACACAGGAGCAGCGAGTCCGGCGACTTGGCTGTTTCCTCTTTGCCAAAACTGCATCATTGCAAACAAGAGCGATCTCACTTGGCTAGTATCGATCCGATACCATCGATATTTGGATCGATCTGCCCACCACGACAGTTCAGTCCCTGATTCTGAACAGTCACTGGTGAGAGTTCAAACCAACCCTTGTGAAGCCTTCTAGTGTTTTCATATTTCCTGTTCCTCCTTTGACCCAGTTCTCTCCTCTACGTTACCCAGGTTGGAGTCTGGTGTGTCTCTCTCACCCTCGTTCCTGAAGCAAGCCGAGATCTTCCTCTCCCTGACCCCGTCGGATCTGTCTTGACCTCCTTCAGTTGTTCCTCTGCTGCTCCCAGACTGCAAACATCTGCCTGGCTGCTCGCTCTCCAACAATCTGTGCCTATTGGACCACACACTATACCATCTACCTCAGACTTGCCGTACCAGATCCTGCATGCTCCTTCACGCCGCTTCACAACCTGCAAAACGGTAAGCAAAGATCCATCGTCATCTCTTACCGTCAGAATTATCACACATCCACTTCGATCGTCCAATAATCAGTTCTCCTTTCTTTCCAGTGGATCCAGCTCCTGAACCCAAGGGACATTTTCCATGTCCACCTTGCACAAATCACCTTTTGTAAGTAAATCTTTTAACTTTTACTACGGTCTTTCAGTCATTTTCCACATGTGGGCCAGGAAACTAGCTAGAAACGAGACAAATACATAGTCTTAGGCTTAGGAGGAAGGATCTACAATAACGTTCCTTCATGCACCAAGGTTGCAGGAGTCCATCACGGAAGGAGTGAATTATAGGTGAATTACATTTTCTAAAAGCAGGAGGTTGGTCAGAGCCACTCGTTTGATCAAGAGTTATAATCGCTTGTATTTCATAAGTCTTTGGGCCCAAGCAGGGATCAGACCTAAAATACATCTGGTAATAAAAAGTAGCTCTTTTTAGAATATAATCAACAATTGCAATAAACTAGAAGAGTTTCAACAGTTTCTATGAGTATTTATCTCCACCTTGTGTGGAAAATGCCCAACTACAAAGAAACAAGGCGCTACGAGCTGACCCAGCTGAAACTTTAGGTGACTTCTGACAAGCCTTGTGTTGAAGGATTGGTCAGAAGTTGAGCTACAAACATCACATTTATTTTTGTGCACACAAATTATATAAATACCTCAGCTGATGAATTTTCTTAGAGTTTTTGTTTGAAACACCCATTCATTGGAAAGTATGCAGTTGAATTCAGAAATGTACATGATGTAAAATGACACACAAACTTCAGTTTGCTTGACAGTCACTCCTGCAGCTATGTTTAGCCTCTCCTGTTTTCTTCTAAATAAAATGGCGGTCATTATGTCTAAACATTTAAACTATAGTTTCATCAGATAACAGGACATGTCTCCAAAAATGAAGGTTTTTTTCCCAGAGTGCCTTTGCGAACTGTAGTCTGACTTTTTATGCGGCTTTTGGAGTAATTGCTTCTTCTTTGCTGAGCGACTTTTCAGTCCATGTTGGTACAGGACTAGTTTCTCTTCACCGGGTTCAGTCAGCCTGTTCTAAGGTTGATTCACTCATCTTTGCACCAGAACTCGTCTCTTTCCTGAGATGGGATGTTCTCAGAACATTTGTAGCTAAACAGCATAACTCTTTGAGCAGATGAATGCTCAATTTCCTCAAACTTTTCCATGTTGTCACAAAAGGAAGCGTTTTTTGGTGTGAAGTCCACAGCCTAATTATCACTGGTACAGTGGCTTGCAAAAGTATTAGTCCCCCTTGAACTTTTCCACATTTTGTCACATTACAGCCACAAACATGAATCAATTTTATTGGAATTCCACGTGAAAGACCAATACAAAGTGGTGTACACGTGAGAAGGGGAACGAAAATCATACATGATTCCAAAGATTTTTTACAAATAAATAACTGAAAAGTGGGGTGTGCGTAATTATTCACCCGACTTTTCAGTTATTTATTTGTAAAAAATGTTTGGAATCATGTATGATTTTCGTTCCACTTCTCACGTGTACACCACTTTGTATCGGTCTTTCACGTGGAATTCCAATCAAATTGATTCATGTTTTTGGCTGTAATGTGACAAAATGTGGAAAAGTTCAAGGGGGCCGAATACTTTTGCAAGCCACTGTAACTTCAGCTTCATACATCAGTCAGTGATGTCACACCTCCAATTCACTCCAGAAGCTGGAACCAGAGCAGATTGCAGTGGAAACATGCCCCGCTCAGCAATTATTTAGTCTTAGACTAATGGTTGTTCTGAATCTAGACACAGCAAATGCAAAGGGTTACTGGACCAGCAGTAATGGGCCCCGTACAGACCGTGTGTTTGTGTGTGCTGAGGTCTCTATAGTGGGAAGGGGGCGTCATCTAAAACTAATTCACAACATGCACAAACATCTCTAATTATGAATTTTACAAGTGCAGCGACCAACCCTCCCCCCTTCTCCCTTACGGTTTCTGCTGCCCGAGCCACGCTCCATATCAGGCCCATAAAAACATAACCTGTCACATTCCATCCCATTAAACCAGCTACGAGCCATGTGGTCCTCTCACGTGGCACTGCAAGGGAAGACACACAGAGCAGTGCATCTGGGTTCACTCAAAGGTGATGAATTATTCACTATTTTTATGCTAATGTCATTTTAATGTAAAACACTGACAGATATGCAGATCTGCAACATACTCTGGAAAGTGGTATGTCCACTATGAGCTTCCTTCGCCCACAGCAGAATTAGAAATAGTTATATTTATGACATCCATGGTGCACATACTGTACACAAATACGGAAAGTGTAATTATCCCCTGCAATACCTAATGCATTAGAGCACTCACACTGAGCCCCCAAATCTGTGCTCTGAGTCCATCAGCTGCCATTTGACGTCAGGCACAGCAAGGTAATGGCAGTGCACTCACTTGCGAAGTCATTAGCCCCCGCTTAATGCTGGGAATTAAAACAAATTAAGTGAAGTTAAGCACATGCATTAGAGAAGCTTGTTTGCGGAGCGCTTTTAATTTTCTCCTCTGCAGAACCGGTTCTGCTTTTTGGACGCCGAGCGATAAGGCAGGAGGGACAAAGACTGAAGTGCACATCTACTGCTCCCAACTGATGAGTTGCTGCTTCAGAGCTGGAGAAGAAAAAGAAAATCGTGGAGGGCTGATTAGCAGTGTTACTGGAGCTACAAGGACACCTAGCGGTCATGTTAACGGCACTAATCACCAATCCTGCATACTGTCTCTTCAGTGGCTGCTGTTTTCGGACAAAATGGAACCCCAACACAATGTAAAGGTATGGGTTATAAAAGAGATTTTAAAAATGGGACATATTTTACATTATAGAGGGATCTGTGCCACATTAGATAAGTTAATATCTTTTAAAAATCATTAAATAATTAAAGTTTTAAAAAGCATCATATCCAAGTGAGGAAGGCTTGGCTGGAATTAGCTGGCTTTCTGTAGCCAGATAACTTTTTACCAACCATCTCTGTAAACTAATATTGACTGCGATGGTTTTTAAATCGATTCCTATTGGAATATATGCTGTTGAATTTAAATCTATTTGATTTATATATTGTGAAAATATTATAGAAGATATTGATATTTAAAATACTTTATTTATCCCAAAGGAAAATGAAATGTTACTCATATGATCAAAGTATCTTCAGAGAGTCGGGATGGTGTGTGGATGGTGATACTGAGGGCAGGAAGGATTTGCAGTAGCAGGCAGTCCTACAAGAAATCTAGAAAGAGGCCTCTGACTGAAGACTAACTGTATTACAGGCTCATGACCGTCATGAGAGCTCAATATCAAGGAAGTAGAGAAGATATTTCACAGTAATGTCCTTGATGACATCATCAGCTGTTGGCAGCACTGCTAATCCACCTCATTTGCTTTTGTTGCTCCTCTTTAAATCTCTGTCTGGCCGCAGGGTTAGAAGCCCGGGAGGAGAGACGTTGGGAGTCAGGGATATGATCCTTGCACATGATGATTGATGGTTTGAACTTCCTCCTTCTGTCTCTGCTGTTGCTCTCCATCCATGAAGTCTCCTTTTCAACTCCAGAGATTTGGGGTCGTAGTTTAGATATTAAAAAAAGGAAGAGCAAAAAGCCCTTCAGCTACACAACATCCAGAACCAGAAGGAATAATTGTCCAAACATGCACCGACTCAACCAAAAAGATGATTAAAGTCTACAAGAATAACAAGTCATACGTAAGCTAGCTACTCCAATGTGAGGGACACTATTCCAGTCATTTCAAAACAAATGTTCACACTAGTGTTTCTTTTTTTTTTTTTTTACATGTAAGCAGTAAATGCAATATCAACAATGGGTTTTCTTGCTCAGTGTTTCCCAGCTCTGGTCATCAAGGGACGCTGCCATGCATGTTTTAGATGTTTCCCTGGTTTAACACCTGTTTCAAACGATTGCAGTTCAGCAAAAGCATGTTAATCAGGCATCAATTAAAATCAGGTGTGCAGAAGCAGGTAAACATCTAAAACATGTGGAGCAATGTGTCTTGAGAACCAGTTAGGACATCCTACCCCCAGTACCCATCTATCAATCTGACACCAAGGCAAGGCAACTATTTGTGTAGCACACTTTCAACAACAAGGCAATTCAAGTTGCTTTGAGGGATAAAATAAAAGCGGTAATAAAAAATAAAAACAACAACATAAAAGCATAAAACACAACATTGGGGAAAGAGACTGGTGAGAAAGATATGACACATTAATATTTTGATCAAAAGCAGCTCTAAACAAATGGGTTTTTAGCCTTGATTTAAAGAAACTCAATGTTTCAGCAGCTTTGCAGTTGTCTGGAAGTTTGTTCCAGATTAGAGGAGCATTGAAACTGAAAGCTGCTTCTCAGTGTTTAGTTCTAATTCTATGGATGGTGAGTAGACTGGAATTAGGAGCTGAGTGGTCTGGTGGGGGTTGGTTTAGTGACAGTGGATCTTCAACATACTTTGGTGCTAAGCCATTCAATGATTTACAGTGAGGAACATAAGTATTTGAACACCCTGCAATTTTGCAAGTTCTCCCACTTAGAAATTATGGAGGGATCTGAAATTTACATTGTAGGGGCATTTCTACTGAGAGAGAACGCTTTTTTTAATTGATTTTTAAAGAATTTATTTGTATTTTATTGCTGCACATTAGCGTTTGAACACCTGAGAAAATCTGTGGTTATATTTCGTACGGAAGCCTTTGTTTACAATTGCAGAGGTCAAACGTTTCCTGTAGTTCTTGACCAGGTTTGTTCACACTGCAACAGGGATTTTGGCCCACTCCTCCACACAGATCTTCTCTAGATCTGTCAGGTTTCAGGGCTGTCGCTGAGCTACACGGAGTTTTAGGTCCCTCCAAAGATTTAGATCTTGCATGGAGCCCCAGTCTGAGGGAGACTGACAGTAATCTTCAGCCTCTTCCATTTTCTAACAAGTGTTCCAACAGTTTATCTAGTTTCCCCAAGCTGCTTGGAAATTGCCCCGTAGCCCTTTCCAGCCTTGTGGAGGTCTACAATTTTGTCTCTGGTGTCTTTTGACAGCTCTTTGGTCTTGCCCATGATAGAAGTTGGAGTCTGCCTGACTGTGGGATGAACAGGTGTCTTTAACGAGCTCAGACAGGTGCTAGTAGATTAATAGGTGGAGTAGAGGTGGACTTTTTAAAGGCAGTGTAACAGATCTTTGAGAGCCAGAATCCTTGCTGATTGCCAGGTGTATAAATACTTATGTGCAGCAATAAAACACAAATAAATACTTTAAAAATCAGACATGTGATTAACAAATCACAATGTGATTTCCTGAATTTAAAAAAAGATGTCTCTCACAGTTGAAATGCACCTACAATATGAATTTTAGACCCCTCCATAATCTCTAAGTGGGAGAACTTGCAAAATCGCAGGGTGTTCAAATATGTAAGTTCCTCACTGTATAGACTAGTGAAAGTATTTTGAAATCTATTCTGAGCTGCTTGTTTTTTGTTTTGTTTTTTAGGCATGTTGCAGTTAACTATCCATACCTCCAAGTAATAGGAGGAAAACAGACTTCCATGGGATGGTCTGTTTTAACACGTTATTTCTGGATATTGGACAATATCATTTGAATCTCTCTCTTGAGCCTTGAGACGACATTTCTTAATTGGTGCTGTAAAAATGATTTTTTTATTTTTTAGATTGACAAATATTTTGTATTCCACTTCTCTAATAGGTCATATTAATGAACAAACTGTTATAAAGAATCATCTTCCATATTCACAGGTTTTATAACTCAGAACAGCTGATTAAATGCGCTTGTCGGTGACACAACCCTGGGCTGGCTTTCCGAAAAGAGGCTAACAACGTGAAACCGACAATCTCTGAAATCCATTTGGACCTCATTCAAGATTACATCTTTATCTGAGTGACTGCAGATTATTGTCCACAGGGAGGTGTCCTAAAGCTGGATTATCCACTTGTTGGGGATGCATTTGACCCGATGGATGAAGCCTGCCAGCCTCACACGCTCTTCCATCTGTGACAGTTTTTTTTTTTTGTGTTTTTTTCCTCTCTCGCTTGGTTGGGGTAAAGGATTGGATAGGAGCTGAAATGACACCAATACCTCTCATCCTCAGATTACCATGGTTAGTGATCAGATATTTAGGGAAAAAATGAAGTCAGTCACGAAAAGTCCTTTTGAAGGGAATGTACCACACATCCAGCAGCCTAATTTTCTCCTAACTAAACGCATGGCTATACATTTCAAATAGAAGCTAAGTGTCTTGAGCTGTTTATTGTCCAAAAAGTAGTTCTGCAGATGAATGGGAGCATTAAGGTACACACATCGGGTCAGGAACACAATTTAAATGCTGCTTTGTGATGCAGCTCTGTGAAAACTGCCGTTCTTCCCACTGCTACACGGGGGGGGGGGGTTATCATCATATGGGAACCTTAAAAACAACAGCAACACGGCTGAAAGAAGCACAGGTATTTTTATTTGGTTTAATCTTTTAGCAACCTCAGGTCCTGGTCCCATCTGGAAGAGGTGCTGCTCCCATCAGGCAGCGGTCCTGCGGTCGCCTGGTTGCTTCTCATCTTTCGGCTTTGTCTGAAGTTGGTGTCTGTTTGGATGCTCCGACCAACATTTGGTGTTTTATGCTTTTGATCTGATTCAGGGATCAAAACGCGAGTGTGAGGGAATGCAATGTAATTGTATCAACTTATTTGGCTGTGAAAAAGTATTTGCCCCCCTTGCTAATTTCTTCATTCAGTTTTTTTTTTTTTTTTATCAAACAAAGGTAACCTGAGTGAATGCAGGTTTTAAAGGAAAATCTGTCTCCTAACAAACCTGGCCGTCTGTACAAAAAGTAACTGCCCCCTGGTTAAATCATGAAATAAATGAGGTACTCAGGTACTTAACTCAAGCTGTGGTGCTGCTTGACATGTGAACTTTCTCACTTTCTAAAGAATAGATCATGCAGACCCTAAGGATTTGGGCAGTCTGTTTAGGCTGCAGACTCTCCAGCTGCACTCTGCATTTCATGCCCTGCTTCTGCCCGTCTGCTGCCAGTTTCTGCTTGCTTTGGGCCGCCCCCTCCACCATCCCATCACTCCCTCCTTGCCCTCCATTGTCAGAGTCCTTCTCCCCAATTTCTGACATGCAAAAGACATGTTCAGAGGACTCCATGACATGTTAAGCAGCTCTGCCATGGTGTGATGAGAGCAACGCCTGGATGATAAACCCAAACTTTTACTATACTGGGTAATAAATTGGCATTTAGACATTTACAAGTGAGTTGTCCAAGTGAACTATGATGAGCAAAATTATTTGGAAAGCTAAGTCAGAACCAGATCTGTAAATCAAAAACCTATCCATCCATCATCTTCCACTTAATCTGAGGTTGGTTCGTGGTGGCAGCAACTTGCGCAGGAAACCTAGACTTCCCTCTCCCCAGCCACTTGAGCTATTTCATCCGGGGGAATCCCAAGGCGTTCCCAGGCCAGCCAATAAACACAGTCCCTCCAGCCTTTCCTGGGTCTTCCTCTGTGTCTCCTCCTGGTGGGACAGGCATGGAACAACTCGCCATGGAGGCATCCTAACCAGATGCCCGAGCCACCTCAACTGGCTCCTCTCGATGTGGAGGAGCAGCAGCTCTACTCTGAGCCCCTCCAGGTTGACCAAGCTTCTCACCCCTAATGGGAGTCCAGATAGCGGAGGAAGTTCATTTCAGCTGCTTGTATCCACGATCTTCCTCTTTCAATCACCATTCAGAGCTGGTGATCATAGATGAGGGTAAAAACTTAGATCGACTGATAAATCGCTGCAGACGCCGCCTAGCGTTTTAAATGCGGACACCGGTGGTACGGCGACCCAATGGTTCGAATCAAGGTCAAGAACATACTCGTGTAGAACCTGTCTAACCATCTGAAGTAAGCCAAAAGATCTCAAAAAGCAATACGTCGCAGTGGGAGCCTCACTTGCTTCAGTTAAGGTCAGAGTTCATGTTCAACAATAAGAAAAAAAGACATCCATGAGCACGAGGGAGTTCCGATGCCAAAAACCACTGCTGGCCAAAAAAATAATTAAAGTTATTTCTGAGATTGGCCAGAAAACATCTTGATGATACACAGCAAAATCTCATTTGAACTGACTAGACGAAAAGTGAAAGTTTAGGTTGGGTGTGAGTCTCGATGCATCAGGTGTGAAACGGACAGCGCTTCAGAAAAAGAACACGGTTAAACACTTTTTTCTTCTTTTAATCTGTTTTGTATTCACTCAGGTCCTCTTTGTCTGATATTAAAAATGTATGAAATGTTTATATATGACATAAAGAGCAAAAGTAGAAGAAATCTGTGAGACGGCTAATAGTTTTTCACATCGTTGTAGCATATAACTAATAAACAACAGTGTGCAAAAGTTTTACACGCCCCAATTTTCATTCTTCTTCACTTCCAAGCTGGGTTTTATATTTCATCTTGAAGTGTTCTTGATTAGCAGCTCTTCATGCTTTCAGCAGGTATTTCAAAGGTTTTTCTTTGTATTTATTTTCTGCCCAGTCAATTTCAGAGCAAAATGTGCGGGGTGTGCTTAAAACCCCAGTGATGATAGAAGATGAGCAGTCGGGTATTTAAGAAATAGTGAAACTTTGAAATGGCTTTAAAAAGCCTGAGCAAACATTGATATAGATCAATAAAAACTATTAAACCTGTGACTTCATGAAAGTGAAGGATAATGAAATGAATGATTATTCAACATTTTAGCACATCTCTGAAATGTAATCGTTCAATCTGAAGAACCCTAACTCTCCAGTACTTCACACGCTGCACAGACATGAGGAGGATCATCTATTCTAAATGAAACTTGAGATTTTCTCCAGCATGAATTGCACACTCACGTCGGTGCGTGTGTTGACTGTCGTCTGCACTGCATGGCGGGGTATGGTGCCCGAGCGGGACATTGTGTAGACCCCCCGTTCCTCTAAGAGGGATGCTGTGAGGCCAAGTAGGCAGCAATCCACGTAGATGAATGTCAGCAGTCGGCAGATTTGCTCCAGGGTGCTGAGAGCTTTGCTTTAAGACAAAAATATTAACAATTGAAGGTGTAAGAATACAGATCTGATTTAAATTGTGTGAAATGATCTCTGAAGAGCCAGCAGGGTCAGATTAATCCCTTCGACTTCATCCATATGCTTTATTTTCTCTTGCTTCCAATGTCCACTGCAGTCACAGCAACATGTCCCCTCCACCCACCCACCCACTCGGTAGAGATTGGTGATTAGATTGCTTGTTGTTCCACATATATAAGCATCTTATAGGGAAATAATTACTGCTCATCAGTAACAACGTTCAGACTCGGCAGCAGCAGCGGCAGCCATAGACTGAGAGTGAAAACTCAGAGGTCATTCATTGATGAGCCTCACTAAAGGGAGGTTTGGGTATTTTAATGAGAAAAAAGACACGACCTGCGATCTGTCATTTCCATACCAACGATTAACGAGCAGAGAGAGTCGTTCTGACCCGGCTAATACGGGGTAAATCCACTGGTGCATTATCGGCCGGGCACATTTCATCTAATCAGCAGGATGATGCTAGCAGGCTTAGGCTGCTTTTAATTCAGAGCTGCAGGAGCATCACAGTCCTCATGACACCCACAACTAGCTGAGTGCCATCCCAGTTTTGGATCTGGAGGTTTGCTTGTTGAGGTGTTTTCTCTAATTTAGTCTCATGCTCTTTTAACTGTATTGTAAATATTTTGTCTGGCTTTTAGTTGAAGGGAGTCTTTCCTTTCCCCTGTTGCCATATGCTCATTCAGGAAGAGGGATTGCTGCAAAGTCATTGACTATGATTGGTAACTTTGTTTTTAAAAATGATATCCTCATAACTAGGATTGAGTTGAAATGTACAAATAGGGCTCAGAAAATTAGAATATGAGAAAGTTCAATATTTTGTCAGTCGTTTCAGAAAATGAAACCCCTATTACACAAAGAGTGAACTATTTCAATCCTCTATTTCTTCTAATTGTGGATATTATAGCTTACAGATGACAACTCCAAAATTCAGTTTCAGAAAATTTGATGCTGTGAAAAGGTTATGGAAGTCATATACAGTTTAGTGGAAGGAAAAAGTGTAGTAGGAAAAAGGTGCACCAGCAACAGGGATAACTGCATCCTTGAAGTGTGACTTATTTGACCTTCTGAAATGACTGGCAAGAAATAATAAATTTTGTCAAGACTTTTTTTTTTTTTTTTTACCTGTTCCTGTATGACTTTAAATCTGTGAAATTATCATATAATTTATAAATAGTATATTTCTTTATATAAACTAGATCTGTTTGTTTTGTTTTGTTGTTTTGTCGTGCTACATAAAGTGAACCAAAGTAAATTATTAATTCCTAATTAATGACTCAATTTCTAATCTAGTTATCTATTATCCAATAGATTTCATCAGCATTTGTCATTATTTCAAATGTTATCACAAATATTTTTATTTTTGAATTACTTTGATTTACCATTTATGTTTGAAGAAATTTGTGTGTCTTACCAATCAATATATTGTGTTTCCTCAGTTCCTCATCCCCTAAAATGTTTTCATTCATTGATCAATGCGATCTGTTTTTATGTGGCCCGTTTGTTGCAGTCTTTTATAAATCTTATCTGACTGATGAGTGAAATGGTGCAGACTGAAAAACGATGTCCAAAAACACAGCAGCCGTATGATTAAAGGTTCTGAAGAGAGGAGTGGTGATGCATAAAGTAGATGGACAAGTGTTTATCTTTGTTTTAAAAACTGTATTTTTTTTAAAAATGTAATGGATGTAAACCATCTGGGTTTTTTTATTCAGAAATGAACATTTTAATTGCAGGATATTGTTTAATTCGTCTGGTATTATCAATTGAAATATGAGTGAAAACACATCGCTCTGTAGTTATGTAGCAATTCCAATGTTTCAAAATTCAAGTTGATTGAAATATAGTTGTAATTCCATTGGTCTATAGTTAATATCAACATTGTTTCAATATTAATTTTGGGTACAAACTGATTTCAAATCAACATTGAACTCATATGTTGATTCAATGATTTAACATTGACAATGCAATGTGCATTCTACATAGTTTCAATGTCTGCCCGCCATCTGTCTATGCATTTCTGATTGGCGATTTACGCAGTTCTCACATATTGTTCTCCAGTCAGTTCGGCCCTCGTTCGGTCCTCCAGAGTTACCGCGACTCCATCCAGGACCTGCAGCTGTGACAGACGTAGCACAACCGCCGCTCTATGCTGAGAGTTTCTGGCAACCTGAGGACAGCAGATGGCAAAAATAGCCCAGTTTAACCAGTGCTAAAGTACTGGGTACAAACCAGTCTGCTATCAACTCAAATTAAAGTATGCAGTTGAAGCCTGACTGATTGGAGCTGCAGCCTAAGCCGTGTGGTGAAATGATGCTGACTGGGTCCCAGAAGCTCCTCCAGTGACCCAGCTGCAGCCGAGGGCACCTTCTGGTCACAGTACAAACCCGCCTCTGCGCCCACAGAACTGCCTGTTCCTGCAGGACGCTGATTCTGGCCTGCATTCCCTGGCAGCAGTGATGCCTCATGAGGAGAGAAAGGGAATAGGGTCTAGGCTACCACAGCTGAGTTTTCACCCTGTGGAGAACAGAGGTGCTGAGATGCCGACTCTGTAAAAGCTCCAGGAGCTCCAGATGGGTGATGGTGCCGTGCCATTTGGTCTCTGACGCCAGGCAGTTTGAGGCACAGCAGACGGCATATCCTGTAATCACTTTAATTTGGAGTTTGGGATTTTGGTTGTGAGAAACTGAGCTTGTAAACCATGCTTTGGATAATTTGTTTGTGAGTCAAAGACCTGAAAGTGTCCTGCGACTAACAGATCGTGGATTCATGTCACCGAAAGCTTATCACAGTGGGGGGATCTCTACTTGTTCATAATGCCTAATTGGGTTTAATGGACAAACTAAAACCCCATAATACTTACAGGATTTCCAGCTACAGAGAGCTCGGTCAGGGAGGGAAGAACATCTAATTTGTCGAGCTCTGTGATGTCCTGCGAAAAAGTAGAGAACCAACGATTATTAAAGCTTCTCCTTTTCCACGGCTCCGTCATTTAACCTTTTCTCCTCTTGGCTGCAGCATGCGGTGGGCCGATAATGGACTCGTATGTATGCCTGAGGGCAGAACCCTTTAGAATTTAGGAGGATGGAGGAGATTACATGTGAGCCCGTGTTAATCTCATGGGAATTTGGCCATGCAACATGCCATGCAGGGGCGGGGGGTGTCTGTGATTCCCAGCTTTATGCTCCGACCCGGCTGCGATTCAAAGACACCCCCCACGGCGAGCGACGATGCTCTGGGATGATTGCTGTGTTTTATGTCTTAATTGAATGCAGGGAAAACATTAAAGAAGTGAGAGGGAGAAAAGAAGAGACAACAAAAGTGCAAATCACTCCCCCTGGGTGAGGAGCTGCAGACTGAGCAGCTGATTACACGTTGTCCTGATTGTTCCTCTCTTCCTTCTTACGCACAGCCCTGACCTTCAATCAAACTTGATTCTCCTTAATACTACCCCTTGCATACCACAGTGGGTGGTAATGGCTCATGATTACTATACTTTATGCCTACTCTGCAAATGCAAAAAAAAAAAGTAATACGGAATAAAATGCATTCTAAAATATCTGACACATGTAAAGCAATCAGGAAAAAGTTGGTAAATCACAAACTGCACAAAAGGTGACTGTGACCTTCCTCAGCAGCTCGAGTAATCTGTGCCTTTTCAGATTGAATATGCAGTTTCATTTAAATTCTCCATATAAACATCTAAATAAGCGAAATACCTGCAGCTTGTTCATGTCGAGGAAGAGTTTGTGGAGCTCCGTCAGCGGGTCGAGGTGGTTCAGCTCCCGGATGCGGTTCTCCGCGAGGTGCAGCTCCAGCAGGACGCTCTGGGCTTCAAAGGAGTTCTTGGCGAGAGCTTTAATTCGGTTTTTGTCCAACACAAGTTCCCTGAGCTGGTAGAGTCCTTCCAAGCCTTCCACCTGGCTGATTTCATTGCCTGAATAAAAATTGTTTTCTTTAAATTTAAACCAATGGGCAGGGTGCCGAAAATAAGGGTTTTTTTTATTAAACAGAAAACTGAATTGAAAAACATGAGAAATGTCTTCTTTTTTGTCAAACCTAAAATGGTTTGTGATGATCAAACAAATATTAATATCAGGGGAAATTAACTTGAGTGAATACAAGCTGTAGTTTTCACACAATTTTATTTTGGGGGGGGTAAGCTAACAAACGTGGGTGGCCAGAAGTGAAAAAGAAATCCCACCCTCCTTTTTAAATTCTAACTTAAAGGAGCTGTATGTAAGAAATGTATTTCAATTAATCATACAATGGCCCTGATATGTCTCTAGACATTAAGAAATCATGTTCATTTCAAATACTTATATCACTGACAACAGCAGTACGTCCAGGATATTGTCATTTTAAAAGTGAAGTTGCAGCCCTCAACTGATGTTGATCAGTCAGTAGTCAGTAGTGTTTCGGCATCTGGGTTGCCAGCTCTGCTCTAGTTACTACAGCTGCAGCTACAAAAGTGTTTTGGATAAAAATTGTCTAATGTCACTACACCTAAAAGACCTCGTTATCGTTCAGAAATACATCGTAACAAAGTCCGAAATAAAACAAGGATTTGTATAGGAGATGCCTTTGCAAGATGGAGACGGCTGAAAACAGAGAAGAATTTGAAGACAGACGCCAACGTTGCTCATTTTCTTCTGGACAGGTAAGATTCTTCTATGTTTGGCTAACTTGTACTTAATGGACATTTCAAATATTCATGACAGTCGAACAAAGTTATGCGTGTTCGTGCAAAGTAACGTTACGTTAGCGCAGGGGTGGCCAACGTCGGTCCTCAAGGCCCACTATCCTGCATGTTTTACTTCTATCCCTGGTTCAGCACACCTGAATCAAATGATGGCTTGTTAGCAGGCCTCTGCAGATCGTTGCCATGCTGAAGAGGTAGTTGGAAGATTTGTATCAGCTGTGTTGGAGCAGAGACACATCTAAAACTGGCAGGACACTGGCCCTTGAGGACTGGAGCTGGACACCCCTGCGTTAGCGCATATGGGGGAAGAGGGTCATCGAATTGAAAAGGTAAGGAATTGTTTGGGAATTAAAAACGGGGAGTCGTCATTGCTAACATTAGCGATGCATTATCAGAGCCCTTTTCTCTGTCATTATGCTGAGACGCTGAAGAAAACAACATTAGCACGGGTTAGGGTTCCTGCTGGATCCTGCAGCTTATTAGCTGCAGCTTTTTAAAAAGATGATCCAAGTCTCACCAGCTAAACCCAGGCCTAATTGCCAGATGTGTAAAATCAGAAAATTACTCAACACAGAACATTTCTTAGAACATGATGTAGAATAAAATACCCCAAAAAGCAACACATCTTCCATCCATGTAAAAAAAAAAGAAGATGAGAAACAAAGTCGCTGAAAGGGAGGAGGGGGCTTAGAAAGACATTTGTAAGGTTTTTGAACAACAGTGAAAACAATTTTTCACAAATTGAGAAAACATGGAACCATGGTGAACCTTCCCTGGAGTGGCTGGCATACCCAAATTACTTGGGGTGCATAAGCAGCTCATCTACCTATTGTCCAACATGCTTATCATTTCAGGGTCACACTGGGGACTTTTTAAATCATGATAAGGGACTGTGGGAGGAAGGTGGAATACCTGGCGAGAACCCAGGCATGCACAGGGAGAGCCTGCAAACTCCATGCAGAAACACACCAGGCTGGGATCTAAACACAGGACCTTCTTCCTGCAGTGCGACAGTGCTACCAACTGGGCGACCGAAACACTCTTGAATCATCCAGGAGGTCACAAAATAAACCAGAACATCATCTTAACTACCGTCAGAGTTCATGATTAAGCAAGAAAGAGACTGGGCAAAAATATTATCAATGGGAGAGTTAGAACGGAAAAATCACTACCGGCCAAAAAGATCACATAGGCCCAATTTCACAGTTTCCACAAAAAAATGTATGGGAAAATATTCAGTGGAGTCACAGGACAAAAGTAGAACTTTTTGAAGGGGTGTATCTTGTTACAACCATGCAACATGACTGCAGTGATGCAATCCTGACAATAACCATAACCACAAGCGTATTTGAGTCTTGCAGCAGGACAATGTTCAATCCAACTCTAAATTGTTCAGAGTCAAGGTTTTGGAGTGGCCTAGTCAAAGTCGGGACTTCAATCTGACTGAAATGCTGTGGAATAACCTTACACAGTCTGTTCGTGGTTGAAAAGACTCCACATTACCAGTTATTGGAAATGTCTGATGAAAGGGTGCCAGAACTACTTTTTCACAACAATAAATAAATATATCATTTAAATGTTGTATGCTGTATTCATTCAGGTTATCTTTGTCTGACATAAAAATTTGTTTGAGAATCTGAAACCTACAAAAGTGGCAAAAGAGGAAAAAGTAGGAGAAATCTATCAGGAGAGCAGGAGACTTTTCACAACACTGAATATGAGGAGTTTTCTAGCATTTTTTTGTGAACAGCTGTTGTAAAAAAAAAAAGAGGGGGGACTATTGAAATGACAGAAAAGCTTTAAAATGATCCAGAGAAGTCAGAAAATAAAGTGAAGTTGGCTTTGGAAAAAACAAAACAAATGGACAATCAAAAGCTGTTGAAAAGAAAGTCAGTCACTCCTTTCTTCTTGACTCATCATCCACCTGGCCTTAGGTCCATAGGAGGTATTGCTCTTTTACTGCTGGCCCCACCCTAACCCCCCCTGAGTGGGAAGAGTGCAACCTGACCCGTACATACCTTGGAGGAAAAGTGCTTTAAGATTGGTGAGCCTGCTGAGCTGCAGATTGGCCATATTGGAGATGCCATTGTGACTCAAATGGAGCACCTCCAGGCTTCCCATCAGCGGTTCCAGGCTGCTGGTAGGCCCAGAATCCCTTAAAAACAGTCAGAGAAAACCAGTTTGCAGCTTTGGCCTCATTCTCCCTCCTGCTGCGTTTAGCTGCTCAGACCGCACAGGTGCAGGAAACTCTCAGCAACCGCAGAACCAACAAAGGAGCAACTCTCTCAGCTCTTCTTGCATATTTTTAGTAAAGAAAAATCCCAAAAGTTTAATATTTTCACATCCTACCCAAAAACTGGTTAATTTTCAGATATCAAAATATCCCTTTAAAATGTTTGTTTGTATCAAATGCAAACAAAACCTGCCAGAAGTGTGACAAGGCAGCTGCTGGATTGTTTGGTCAGGGGTGCCCTCTTATGGTAAGACAAATAAGCTGTTTTCTCACCGATATTAAATCAGACTGAATATTTGTTGTTTTAGGTCACTTAGGGTTATCAAAACTATTTAGATTTGCCAAATTTCAGAATGACTAATTATTTAAAAAATATTTTCTTTATTCAAAGCAGTCAGAGGTTGTGACACACTGAGATTACTGTACCTTTAAGTAATTTGGGAAAGCAAGGATGATGATATGTTATGGATTTGCAAGCTTCTGATGGGTTAATTCACAACATTTGAGTTACCAGAAGTAACACCTGTGGATGTATTTTAGGGTAACACCTCATACACACTGCTTCCTTGTGAGACATCATGGAATCTGTAAATATATACAGAGGTATATCTAAAAATAATTTAATATTCTGAAAAAGTTATACATTGCAAATCCTTTGTGTCACACCTAAATCAGCTATTTTACTCCTAACCTCTGGAAATGTTTCCTGAGCCTCTAAACAGCCTCACAGTCAGTAGGACAGAATCCTGGAGGAGACTGTTACCTGGACACCCTCCACAAGGAGGGGAAGCCACAAAAGCTCATTGCTAATTAAGCTGGTTGTTAAGAGTGCTGAATCCGAGGATATTCATAAAAAGTTGAGTGGAAGGAAAGACCGGGATAGGAACAGCAGCAGGGATGACCGCAGCCCTGAGAGGATTTTCAAACAAACTCCATTCAAGAAGCTTCACAAGAGTCGAGTGAGGCTGGAGTCGGAACATCAAAAGCCACCATGCACAAATGAATCTTACAGATGGGCTACAAGCATACCACCTGGGCTAAGGAGAACCAGAACTGGGCCCCTTCCCAGATGAAAGTAAAGTTTGCATTTCACTTATAAATCAAGGTCCCCAGAGTCTGAAGGAAGAGAGGAAAGGACCAGATCCCATGTTGCTTCAGGTCCAGTTTCCACAATCAGTGATGATCTGTGGTGCCATGTCATCTGCTGGTTCTGGTCCACTGGGTTTTCTGAAGAACACAGTCAGCGCTGCCATCTACCAGAACATTTTAGAGCACCTTATGCTTCCTTCTGCTAGGAAGTTTTATGGAGATGCTGCTTTCATTTTGCAGCAGAACTTGGCACTGGCCCACACTCGAAGGGTACCAAAAGCTGACCCAATGACCATGAGATTACTGTGCTTAATGGGCCAGAACCCCACAGAGGATCTATGTAGTATTGGCAAGAGGAAGATGAGAGACCCCGGTACCAACGATGCAGATCCACTATCAAAGCATCCTGGACTTCCTGAATAACCTCAGTAGAACCACACACAGCCTGATGCAGTAATTTTTACTTAAACTGATATAATTTTATTCTTTCTGAAATATAATTTTGGTTTTTCATTATCTGTAAGCCATAATCACCACAAGTTACAAGAAATAATGGCTTGAAATATTTCAGTATGTGTGATGAAGCTTTAATATATTAGTTTCAATTTCTGAAATGAGTCACAGAAAATGTTGACCTTTTTCACCATATTCCAATTATTGTACCAGATGTACCTGTGTAAAGGAAGAGAGTTGTGGAATATAAATGCAACAGAAATACGAATGAAGGAGGCAAGTTCTGCATCCCAAAGCTGAACAGGTCTTTGTGGGAGACGTGAGCATGTCTCCCACAACGAAAGTGTTACTGGCAGTGAAACTGGTCCTGAACTAACAGGAGCTGAAAGGTCACTCAGAGAGGCAGAAGCCATTACTCCAAAAGCAACATAGTGTAGGACGCTAGATTATACAGGGTTTTCATAAGCTGTAAACCATAATCGTAAAAATTATAACAAAGGCTTGAAATAGCTCACTTTGCATGTAATGAGTCTATATCATGTATTAGTTTCATATTTTAAGTTGAATTACTGAAATAAATGAACTTTTGCATGGTATTCTAATTTTTCGAGTTTCACCTGTAGTTAGATAATCCACACAAGGACAAAGAACTTGATTTTTGCAGATGTCCTGTGCTCTTATGAAGATAAATTATGTCATGATCCAGGTGACTTTGGGTTTAGGCTTTATTCTGCCTTTATATTTTGATTATTTCTTTGTTGTTCAGTTTTAGTTAGTTTCACTGTTTGTGCTTGTTGGATTTGGTTTCCTTTTATCAGTGGTGTTCTCATTTTACAGTTTCTCTTCATTATTCATGTCCCTTCAGTCTGCTCCCATTCACAGCTGTTTCCTTTTACCTGATTTTCCCTCACCTGTTCCCATTTGCCTCTGATTAGTTCTTCTGGTTGGCTTTGTCATTTCCACTAATCTCCTGGATTTTCACAGTTTGTTACTGGATCCTTCAGTAACCCTGCCCGGTTCACTGCCTGCTTACATGCTGAATTAATCGACCAGTTTCCTCATTTTCATTAAAATTCTCTACTTTGTAAGCTTGTCTCCTTGCAAACTGTCAACGTGCCAAATTAAGTGTTTGGCCAGAAATATCATTGTTACATTTCAAGCAAAAAGGAATGATTTATATATAAAAGTCTGTATAATATATAATATTATTAGGGGCAACATCTAGTGGATATTGCCTTGTGTGCAAAAGGCGACATTCATGCACAAACCGCCGCTGTCTCACCTTTTGGCAACTTGTCTGTGTTCATGGGTGACTTTTGCTCGCTTTTCACACATCGTTCATATATTTCAGCAAGCCCAAGTACAACTAAAAAACAAAAAGTTGTAAAAATAGTTCTAAACTTCTTTTAATTTCCCGTGTTTCTAACATATTACCTGTTAGGTCTGGATGGGCTCTGCTGGCCGTACCCACTGGAGTGGACTTTGCTGTGCAGAATCTGTCTGTTTGACAGATGAGCCTGAGTTTTCTGTCTCGGCAGGATGGACTCGATGTGGTTGTAGTTTAGACACAGAGCCTGTTGCAGCAAAAGAGTTAATATAAGTTTGTTTATTAAAATCTGAGGAGGCAGTGTGATTTCTTACTTTGATTTTGGGGAGGTGGATGAGGCCTGAGAAGGAGGTGAGGTTGTTGTGGTCCAAGTTGACGGTGCACAGGTTGACAAATAAGTCTGGAGGACACAGATCAACCATCCTGTGGGAGGGGATGTGAAGGAGGTTTGAATGCTGTCTTCCTCGTGGGAGTAAATAAAATGTCGCCCTTAGGTGTTTTAGGTTGTTCGAAGCCGGACTTGTACCTGATGGAGCAGGACTGTAGGGTCAGGTAGGTGATTTCTTTGTAGTTTGAGTGGCCAAGCTTCTCTGCTACTGTATCAGCGGTCAGTCTTCCTCTGAACATATTCTTTGCATTCTCACTCTCGCTCGCGTCCTGCAGAAAACACATACAAAACAGAATGCATCCAGCTTTATATAAGTGCTGTAAGACAGTGAGAAGATACGCTGGCTGTAGATTGTTGGAGCTTACCACTGCAGCTCCATCCAGAGCTTTAAGGGACGATAAATGGAAAACAACAGATATTCGATAGTTTTCCAGTTTCTCCACTATGGGATTGCCATAAAGATCCAGAATGATTAGATTTTCCAATCCCTAATGGGGGGAATAAAATGTGAGCTCACACAGACATCTCTAATAATGGTATAATTATCGGAAACCATGATTCCTCACTTTAAGAAAATAGATGTCTCTCGATGTAGAAATCTGGTTGCCTCCTACGTAGAGCTCAAGGAGAGAGCGAACGTTCTTGATGCCATTCAGGGATGTGATGCAGTTATTCTCAACAGATAGAAAGGTCAGACCGGAAAGCTGCTCCAGAACTGAGCCGTCCAGGCTGGAAAGCTGGTTTCCATCTATGCTCAGGTTTTTCAGGCACTGAAGTCTTGCTAGGCCTCAATAAACAGGAAGAAAATAAAAACGTATGGCTTACTACAGCTAACTGTTCAGAGGAAGTGATGTTGCGAGTGTGACGAACCAACAAGTGAGCTGATCCTGTTGTTGTTCATGGAGAGCTCCTCCAACCTGAGGCAGGTTTCTAAACTGCCCAGTTTGGAGATGTTGTTTTGGTTGAAGGAGGCCCAGCGCAGGTTCACCAGCTTACTCAGATTGAAAAGTTTGGAAAGTCTCTGGTTGTCAAGGTTCAGCGAGGTGATCTGCTCAGAAATCGACGCCCGAGGGCAAATAAATGGACTCATCAGTTAGCATAAATTACACACAGTTTACATACACCGAATAATAAGACACATAAGCATTTTTTTTCTCACTATCTGAAGTCAAATCAGACCAAACCTATCTTGTTTTAGGTGCATTAGAATTACCAAAATTATTTCTATTTGCTAAATAAACGAATTCTGTCAGATTTATTTATTAACGTCTTCAAAATCAACAGTTTACATACAGAATGGTTACCATCTCAACAATTAGGGAAAGCCCAGGTGATGATGTCATGGCTTTGGAAACCTCTGAAAGGCGAACTGACACTTTTGAGTTAATTGGAGGCTCACCTGTGGATGTATTTGAAGGACACACCTGGAAAACACTTTTTCCTGGTTTGCACGATGGGAAGGTCAAAAGAAATCCAAGGATGTCCAACCATCATAGCGCTCAAGAAGGAGACTGGTTCTGGTCTGAAATGTTCGAATCAACGCCAGATTGAAAACTAAAGACCTTATGAAGATGCTGCAGATGCTGATAAGAGAGCGTGGCTATCAACTGTTCAACTTGTCCTTTACCGACATGAGCTGAAAGACTGGTTGGGAAGGAGGAAGCAATTACTCCAAAACAAACACACCAAAAAACAGATTGCAGTTTCCAAATGCACACAGGGACAAAGAGGCATGTCTTTTGGTCTGATGACACTAATGTGGAACTATTTGGCCATAATGACCATCGTTACATCTAGAGGAAAATGAGTGACGCTTGTAAGCCTGAGAACACCCTCCCAACTATGAAGTATAGGGGTGGCAGCATTATGCTGTGGGAGGCACTGGTGCACTTCATAAAATAGATGGCATCATGAGGAAAAAATCTTATGTGGAAATATTGAAGAAACATCTAAAGGCATCACCCAGGAAGTTAAAGTTAGGGTCCACATGCGTCTTCCAGATGGACGATGACTCCCAGCATCCAGTCAGAGTGGTTCCAAAGTGGCTGAAGGACAAAGTCAATGTTTGATAACAAAGCCCTGATCTCAATCCTATCGAGTATTTGTGGGCAGATCGGAAAAGGAGAGCGAGAGCGAAGCGGCCTAAAAAACCTGACCCAGGTACACCGGTTCTGTCAGGAGATTTGGCCAGAACTCCAGCAAACTACTGTGAGAAGTTTGTGGAAAGAAACCCAAAACATTTGACCCAAGTCATACATTTTAAAGGCAATCCTACCAAATATTGAGGAAATGTATGTAAACTTTTGATTTTGAAGACATTAATAAACAAATCTCTGACATTTTATTCTCACATTATTGTTGCATTTGGCAAACAAAAATAATTTTAGTAATTTGAATGGACCTAAAACAAGAGACGCTTGGTCTGATTTAACCACAGACATGAAGTCTGGTGGATGTGTGTATTTAAATTCAGGGAATGTAAACTTCTGATTTCAGCTGTATTCAATACTACAGTTAAAGGTGAGCAATACGATGATCTACAAAAGCAGAAAGATCCTAGTCTTGTTGAAAAGGCGCATTCTGATTATTGTTGTAGCATCAGTTTTATGTTTCTCTTTCAGTTTCAGAAACTAGCTTCTAAGTAGCATCACTTCCCATTTAGTGAACGTTGATGTTGTCTATCTTTTGAATTAAATTGAGTTGGACTGAACAGTAAGAGAGAGAGAGAAGGAAATTCAAGAGTCTCCCCCTTATCCACCCCCATTTTTGCAAATGTTTTGCACGTACTGTTTGCTTTTGTTTCTGCACCACATTCCACTGTGTAATAGTTTCAGCATATGGCCCACCTCCAGTGTAAATTACAACAAAAAAACTGAGTTACAACTTTGTGCAGTAGCTCTCTGCATATGAGAATGCAGTGAAATATTTAAAGAGACTTTCCGAAAAATAGAGCCCCACCTGCTGCTGCCCCCTACCTTTGCAGTCCAGTCTGGCTCCAGTTCTCTGCCGGGACCCCAGGGAGCCGGACCCAAGCGGGAAAGGAGCTGGGCAGTCGACAGCAGGCTGAGACTTCGGGGACGTTCGCTGTCGATCCGAGAGTGGGAAAGAAGGGTCGCCTAGAAGGATCAGCAGCAAATCTAAAAACAGTCCTGCTCAGTCATGTTTGCTCTCATCATACAGAAACTTTACTGCAGCTAGACCGGAGAAATATCATACGCAGAATATTGTAAACTATGGTTGAATTAGTAAATCTAAAGAAACTGCTGGGGTGGGTGTTAAGTTAATAACAAAAGGCAGGTTTTAAATGATTGATTGATAAGAGAGAAATAAGGTGTTCAAACCAATCTGATCCCATGTGAAAAAGTAACTGCAATAAAAATGAGTTTTTTTTTACATCACCATGGAAGACTTTAGGCGCGCTCAGCCACAGTGGAGCGTCTTTGACCATGAACAGCCTGTTCTGGGTCATGACAGCATCTCAATCAGATTGACTTCAGACTTTGACTAGGCCACTCCAGAACCTTCGTTTTGTTTATTTTGAGCCATTCAGAGGTTGACGATTCTGGCAATAATCCGACCTAGGTGTGGCCTAGTCAAACTGAAGTAAAAATGTGATCAATATCAGTTAATCCACGATTTAACAAAACATTTTCACATAGGACTAGGTTGCTTTGGATTGCTTTTATCCCTTAATAAATGAAATAATTTGAAAACTGCTTTTTTGTACTTACTCAGGTTTATTCTGATAAGTAAAATTTATTTGATCTGAAAAAATACAAAAACCTAACTTTGTTTTCTTTAATTTGATAAAACCTTTGCTGGAAGACTTTAAAAAGAACGCAATAAAACCTTTACCTGGTTAATTTTGAATATGGTAGCCATCCGAAGAGCTTCCTCAGCCTCCTCCTCTGTTACCATCACTCCATCCAGGTGTGTGAGGGTTGCAACACGGCCTAGTATGATCACTCTGACTGCCTCTGGCTGAAGAGAAGAAAGATTCACCCATGGTTTAAACCTTTACTCCATACATGATGCATGTGACATTAAGCTTTTCACCCCATTGTGCACCTTGGTCCATGGATTATATCTGGTGTCCAGTTTCAGCAAAGCAGGAGTGTGCTTCCTCAACACAGCCGTGTCTTCTCTGGCTTTGGTCAACTTATTCCAGCTCACGTCGAGCTGCCTGAGCCGCCCTAAACATCGCAGCCCCTCCAAAGTCACCAGCTCATTAAAGCTAGCGTCCAAAACCTCCAGGCTGGGCTACACGAAGCAGACGACACGTTTTTATTCATTCAGCTTCCACAGTGTCCAAACGGCACACGGCAAACTGCAGCAATATCATCCGGTTACCATGTGGGAGACGTCATCAAGGTGTGTGAACTTATTGAAGCTGATAGTGAGATGTCTTAGAGCTGAGAGGCTGGAAATCTCTCTTATTTTACTCAGACTGTTACCATGAAGGTTTAGCACCTGCAGATT
This sequence comes from Valencia hispanica, assembly GCA_963556495.2. Classification (NCBI taxonomy): domain Eukaryota; kingdom Metazoa; phylum Chordata; class Actinopteri; order Cyprinodontiformes; family Valenciidae; genus Valencia; species Valencia hispanica. The sequence continues at coordinate 9,030,341 of OY747720.1, forward strand.
CAACACATCAGTGGCAGATCACTGAGAATGATGTGAAAATTGTGAAACACCTTGAAACACAGAAGCCTTACAGTGATTTGACTGAGGACGTTCGCTCTGGCCACATTCAGCAGTGTTTTCCCATCAAGGCTCAACAGTTTTGGCTGCGGCTTCAGAGCGGGCTCCATGCTGAGGGCGGCGGCGTCTTCACATGGAGAACCTTCCCTCTGTCCACAGCGGCTCAGTTCTTCTCTGTTCTAAAAAATCCACTAACATGTTCAGATACAGAACTGCTGATCAATGTCGATTATAATAGTAAATAGTATGTTCATTTTTATGAATTTTTCTGTTTTTTATTTTTTGTAGTCTATTTTTTTGATATCATTGTTGTTTTTACTGTGCTTTATCTGTTCAACACTTTGGTCAGCTAACAAACTGTTTTTAAATGTGCAACAGAAATAAATGAGGTATGGTGTGTGTGTGTGTGTGTGTGTGTGTGTGTGTGTGTGTGTGTGTGTATATATATATATATATATACACACACAGTGGGGCAAAAAAGTATTTGGCAGCCACTGATTGTGCAAGTTTTCCCACTTAATAAGATGAGGGAGCTCTGTAATTTTCAATGATTTTTAAAGAATTCATTTGTATAATGGTGGAGAAAAGAAGTATTTGGTCAATAACAAACGTTCATTTGAATCCTTTGTAATGTAACCTTGGTTGGCAGTGACAGAGGTCAAAGGTTTCCTGTAGGTCTTCACCAGGTTTGCACACTGTAGCTGGTATTTTGGCCCATTGTTCCATGCAGATCTTCTCTAGACCTGAGATGTTTTGGGGCTGTTGGGATTTTCCACAGATTATCTATTGGATTTAGGTCTAGAGACTGGGTAGGCCACTCTAGAATCTTAAAATGCTTTTTACGTAGCCACTCCTTTGCTTCCCAGGCGATGTGTTTGGAATCATTGTCATCCTGGAAGATCCAGCCATGTTTTATCTTCAGTGGTCTCACTGATGGAAGGAAGTTTTTGCCCAAAATCTCACGATACATGGCCCCATTTATCCTTTCCTTAACACGGATCAGTCGTCCTGTTCCCTTTGCAGAAAAGCAGGCCCAAATCATAAGTTTCCACCCGCATGGTTCACAGTGGGTATGCCGATCTTGGGATGCAACTCAGCATTCTTTCCCCTCTAGACACGGCGAGTGGAGTTTATACCAAACAGTTCTATTTTGGTTTCATCTGACCACATGACTTTCTCCCAATCCTCCTCTGGAACATCCAGATGGTCTCTGGGAAACTTTAGACGGGGCTGGACATGTGCTGGCTTAAGCAGGGGGACTGCTGGATTTTAATCCATGACAACGAAGTGTGTTACTAATGGTAAGCTTTATTACTGTGTTCCCAGATCTCTTCAGGTCATTGACCAGTTCCCCTTTGTAGTTCTGGGCCGTTTCCTCACTGTTCTCTAAATCATGTGTACTCCATGAGGAGAGATCTTTCATGGAGCCCCAGACAAGGGAGATTGTCAATGATCCATCTTCTAATAATTTGTCCAACAGTTGATCTCTTCTCACCAAGCTGCTTGCCTATTGTAGATTGGCTCATCCCAGTCTTGTGCAGGTGTACAATCTTCTCCCCTGGAAATCTTGCTTGTTTGTAGGTGCTAAATACTTATTTTCTGAACCAATGTTACAAATAAATTCTTTAAAAATCATAAAATGTGATTTTCTGGATTTTCCTTTTGCATTCTGTCTCTCACAGTTGATGTGCACCTATGATAAAAATTACAGACCTCTCTCTTCTTTTTAAGTGGGACAACTTGCACAATCGGTGGCTGTCAAATACTTTTTTGCCCCACTGTATATATATATATATATATATATATATATATATATATATATATATATATATATATATATATATATATATATATATATAAACTCAGCAAAAAAAGAAACGTCCTCTGACTTTCAACTGTTTTTACTTTCAGTAAACTTAATGTGTGTAAATATTTGTATGAACACTAAAAGAGTCAACACCATAAGACATAAACTAAAAATGTTTCACAGACATGCGACTAACAGAAATAGAATAATGTGTCCTTGAATGAAGGGAGGCTCAAAATCAAAAGTACCAGTCAGTATCTGGTGTGGCCACCAGCTGCTTGAAGTACTGCAGTGCATCTCCTCCTCATGGACCAGATTTGTCAGTTCTTGCTGTGAGATGTTACCCCACTCTTCCACCAAGGCACTTGCAAGTTCCTGGACATTTCTGGGGGGAATGGCCCTAGCCCTCACCCTGCGATCCAACAGGTCCCAGACGTGCTCAATGGGATTGAGATCCGGGCTCTTCGCTGGCCATGGCAGAACACTGACATTGCTGTCATGCAGAAACTCACGCACAGAACGAGCAGTATGGCTGGTGGCATTGTCCTGCTGGAGGATCATGTCCGGATGATGTCATGTCCAGCCTGCAATGACAACAAGCTCAGTCTGATGGTGATGTGATATACCGCCCCAGACCATGACGGACCCCCCACCTCCAAATCCATCCCGCTCCAGGGTACAGGCCTCGGTGTAACGCTCATTCCTTAGACGATAAACACGAATCCGTCCATCACCCCTGGTGAGACAAAACCGTGACTCATCAGTGAAGAGCACTTTTTGCCACTCCTGTCTGGTCCAGCGAAGGTGGGTTTGTGCCCATAGGCGGCGTTGTTGCTGGTGATGTCTGGTAAGGACCTGCCTTACAACAGGCCTACAAGACCTCAGTCCAGCCTCTCTCAGCCTATTGCGGACAGTCTGAGCACTGATGGAGGGATTGTGTGTTCCTGGTGTGACTCGGGCAGTTGTTGGGGCCATCCTGTACCTGTCACGCAGGTGTGATATTCGGATGTACCGATCCTGTGCAGGTGTTGTTACATGTGGTCTTCCACTGCGAGGATGATCAGCTGTCCTTCCTGTCTCCCAGTAGCGCTGTCTTAGCCGTCTCACGGTGCGGACATGGCAATTTACTGCCCTAGCCACATCAGCAATCCTCATGCCTCCCTGCAGCATGCCTAATGCACGTTCACGCAGATGAGCAGGGACCCTGGGCATCTTTCTTTGGGTGTTTTTCACAGTCTGTAGACAAGTCTCTTTAGTGTCCTGCATTTTTAGAACTGTGACCTTAAATGCCGACTTTCTGTAAGCTGTTAAGGTCTTAACGACCATTCCACAGGTGCATGTTAATTAATTGATTATGGTTAATTGAACATGCATGTAAAACATTGTTTAAACCCTTTACAATGAAGATCTGTAAAGTTATTTGGATTTTTACAACATTATTGTTGAAATACACAGTCCTGAAAAAGGGACGTTTCTTTTTTTGCTGAGTTTATATGTCTGTGTGTGGAAAGGTGTTTGGGACATTCTCCTGTTGGAACACCCAGGTGTGTCAAATTTTCAACCGTCTAGATCAGAGGTCTCAGAAGTTCCAGTCCTCGAGGTCCAGTGTTTGGCACCTTTTAGATACGCCTCTGCTTCAACATACCTGAATCAAATCAGGAAGTTATCTGCAGAACCCTGTACAGATTAACTAGGGTGACCACATTTTGATTTCCTAAAAAGAGGACACTTGGCCCCGTCCTAAAAGTGTTTCAGGACAGGGCCAAGTGTCCTCTTTTTTGGACTTTCAATTTTAACATATTTACATTGTGCATATTTACACAGATCCAACCATTTCTATGTGGTTAGAAATAATAGTTAAACCAGAAAAGCACTCAGAGAGCGCAGACCTCTGCCAGGGCCACTCATCCCCATGTTATCTAATTCTAACTTCTGCACTTTTTCAAATATGTCTGTTAACGAGACGCATGGCTGTGTTCGTACTGTTGCTTTGCTCTTCCAGCAGAGAGGGGAGATTCGCGCATGTGCGAATAATTTGCTGATTAAATTTAAGATTTAAATTCTTTTAAATTGTTTCAGACGGTAGAGTGCTCATGTGGAAAAAAATTAACGCTTTTCCTCCATTTATTATTTTCTGAAGTTAGTAATTTGTGTACATGGACAGTTGCCATGATTTATTTATGTTCTTATTGACATGTTATCCTACTTTTATTCATTAAATGAGGGAACATTACATATATAAGAAATCACATGTTCAGCACTTTGTTACGTGACAATAAATGTCTAAAAGTATTTGAATTAGACAGAATTTAATTGAATTGACAGGCAAACCAATGAGTGAAACTCATAAGCTACTTAAATTGTAAGAAATTATGATCTTCCGGACCTTGGCCTCGATAAATTTTCTCTGATTGGACCTCTTTAAAATGTATTTGAATACCCCTGCCCTAGATTAACCATGTTGTGGAAGCAATTTAGATGTTTGATCCAGGTGCGTTTCACCAGGGAAACAACTAAAAGTTGCAGGACAGCAATTTTTGTTGAGAAGCCCGATCAAGCTGTTGATTTGAGGTGTAGCTGAAAAATTTAGTGGTAATGCTCCTTTTTATTCCACCATTACCACTGGCAGTAAAACAGACCCAAAGCATGACGCTTTCCTCAGAAGACATTTGGCTTTTCTATGTTGGAAAGTTGAAAAGTGTGTTTGAGCTGGAAACTATGGGGACAGATGTTTGAAACTTGTGTTCCAGCGGGACTATGATCCCAAACACAGACCCAAGATGGCTTTGGAAGGTTTCCTGAATGGCTCAGAAACCTCAGCACTCATTTAAAAGCTGGGTCTATCCCAGGAAACCAGGAACTCTACTTATTCTGCTAGAAAGAGTGCTTAAATATCCAACCAGAATGATGCCAGAAGCTTTTTGCTGGTCATATTTGAGCTGCAGGGCTAGATCAAAGATAAATCAGGAAACAAATACATGAATTACCGCAGTGATGTATTCAAAATGAATGATGTACTCTGGCAGGACGAGCTCATGGTCAAATACAAACCACTGCCTTCGGCGGGGGGTCCTATCCTCAGCGCCTGGAGACGTTTTAGCTGAGCTGGGGCTCTCTAAGAAATAAACAAGGAGATCCACAGAAACTGAGCGGCTACAAACTTAAAGGTAATTCTTCGGGTTGGGTGCGGTCCATACCATCATTTGCTGCAGATCTGCTCTTGGCGTCCAGGTTCTGGTACACAGAGTAGACTTTGGGATAGCTGCTTATGTGTCCCAGTTCCTCATCACGAATAGGCATGCTGTTACCCACAAACACCTTGCAGACTATAACATGACCTGCAGGGGAGACATGAAACTTTTGTATTTTAAGCCTGAAGAGAGGGGGAAACTCAGCTAATTTAAATAAAACTCTCTCACCGTGCCTAAAAGGGATTTTATCTGATATTTGCTTGGAGTCGCATTGACTGACCTGCTGCAACACAAACTCAATTCTGGGTTGCTCAGTCACAGCTAAACTGTTGGATAAAGGGCCAGCAGCCTTTCTTTCTAAATCCTAAAAACAGGAAGCAGAATTATGCAGGTTAAACGACATTAGACTCGAAAAAATAAAAAAAATAAAACTTCTCTGTATGAGCAGGTTAAGAAATCTTTTCTGAGGGGTCATTGCGTTGAGCTCTGCTCATAGTCATAATTTAGTTTTGCACATGGTCAGTATTATCCACAAATTAGCATTAGAGATTAACTTAGAGACCTACTAAAATATTCATAGGACTTAAAATTCGTCACTTTTTATTGGGATTTTATATGAGAGCCCATCTCAAACCAGTGTGTAATTATGAAGTGCAGGAAAAACTATTCATGGCTTTTAAATGCTATCTGGACAGCCTGAACACACAATCCACAAGATGAAACATGGTGGTGGCAGTATTGTGCTGTGGGAATGCTTCTATTCAGCAGGTACAGGACAGCTGGTCAGAGTTCTCAGGAAGATGGAGCCTTGTCCCAAATGTAAAAAACATTACATGTGAAAGGAAACTAGCACTGCACATCACCCCGAACACACCATCACCCAGTGAAAACACGGTGGTGGCAGCATCATGCTGTGGTTTTTACTTTTTCACATATTTTTTGAACACTTTTTTACAAATAAGAACTTGAAAAGCATGTAGGTGTTTGGGAGGTTTGTCTCTACCAGCTCAGAATCTAAAGTCGTCCCCGTTCTTTTCCGCGAAACAGCCCAAGCTCCATCACACTGGATGGAGACCATCTGTGAGAATCTGTTTTCGAGCCTTGCAGACTCTCAAGTGCATCAAGCTCTGGACTTTGACTGGGACATCCTGACACAACAATATGCATTGATCTAAACCATTTAGTTTTAGCTCTGGCTGCATGTTTAGGGTTGTTGTCCTGCTGGAAGCTGAAAGTCTTTTACAGCCTCTAACAGGTTACTGCCCTCTATTTAGCTCCATCCATCTTCCTATCAACACTGACCAGCTTTGAAGCGCATCCCCACAGCATGATGATGCCACCACCATGCTTCTTCATGTGAATGGTGTGTTTAAGGTGACTTTTGCATGCTGATCAAAAGTTACATTTTGGTCTCATATGAATAGAAATAAACACCACACTTTTCAGATTGTAAAAAATTTTGACATCAAAATTAAACACTACTTTAGTTTATTATATCAAATCCCAAAACAATATAATGAAGTTTGTGGTGGTAACAAGGCCAAAAAATATCTAAATAATTGAGGGGTATGAACACTTTTGCAAAACACTGCATGCTCCTCTCCCCTTTTTTTGTAACAAATCAGCTCGATACAAACAGATGCAGTCGGCTGTTTCCAGCACCTCGCTCACCGTCAGTTGCTGTGTGGTTTTGAAACCGTCCTCTAAAATGCACAACATTTGCTCTTTCTCACATTTTTCCGGGTCAGCTGTGTAGAATAAATATTCCAGTCGACGTCTGTAGTTTCTGCTTTTCAAAAAAGTAGTTTTCAATCCACAGCAAGTCGTTAAAAGCCATTTAGCCGTCGTCTTCTTTACTCACTGTGCGACAGCAACGGATTCTTCGCTGGCAAGAAGGCTGTGAAGTTTGTCTTCAAAGCGAAGCCTCAAAGCGCTGTTGTGGATACGGAAAACTCTGTTGATCTTTATGTTGTCGATCCTAAAACTCCTGTAGTCCGATGCAGAGAAGCGGGAGAGCAGGAGGTTGCAGCAGGAAATATACCTGTAGGTTTGAAAGATATAAAACAGTTTTATCCTCTCTGTGCAGCGGTGAGTTATGAGATCGTTGTTGATCCAGGTAGTTTCTCTAAACCCATACCAGGGATCTGTGGAGCAGCCCTCCTCCAAACGAATATTTCCGACACTTTCCAGCTCCATCAACAAAAACTGCACCAAATATTCTGTCTGCTTCATGGCTCGGAGCAGTTCCTGCTCATACCAGGCCTGAACCCTGAACACAAAACACCAATCATTGTCCATGCTCGAAGACGGCTCCAGGTTGACTCAGGAGGTTCCTGTCCGACACACAAAGCAATGATAAGGAACATTTACTCATCCATCCTCCTGGTCCCTCGCTGCACTCTTTCCCTCAGTGCTTCAATCTTCAGCAGTATTTTGTCCTCCACAGCAGGAGCGTCCAGGTCAGCTGTTTCAGTGAGAGTATCCTTGCGCTCTTTTAGTCCATCTGATTCAGTCTCCATCTTACAGCTAGAACCTTTAGGAGCATATGGCACCATGGAGAGTTCCTGTTCAAGCTGCAAAAAACACAGTGCGGTGAAAGGTACTGATTCCCTTACTGATTTTGTCTTGATTTTGCTTTTCCTTTTTTGTAACACCTAAATGTTCAGTGCATCATATAACTGACAAGTGGAAGCATCTCAAATCAGAGAAACAAGATGACTGATTATCTTCTCCTCCATGTCAATGAAGATGCTGCAACAATGATTTAACACGCCACAAGCCGTGCTTACGCCTTTGAGAGCGTGACTGAGAGTCCTGATGCATTCCTCAGGCAGCTGCATCAAACCTTTCCTCCTTTCTCTGAGTGCAACCTGAGTCTCCGTCAGGTTCCTTCGAGCAGAGCGCACACGCATGTTGTAGTACATCAGCTTCTTGAGAACTGCAGACTTAAGAGATAAGAGGCCGAAATAAAAAGGACAGATAAAAAATAACAGCCATTTTTTTGTCTTTCTTTAGTAGAAAATTATGATAGCAATAAAAACAACCCTACATTATATCCCCTAATGTACATAAACCATCTTTGAGACCTTTACCAGCAAAGTCTGCACACACCTGTAATGCCAAATTTTTGTGATGTGAAAATTAAACCACGTCAAATCATTCTAAAAACAGAACTTTGGGCCGTAATTCCAAATGGTATGTTGGACACAAAACAAAACTGTGCATCTCAAAAAGAACCCCTTTCCATTGTGAAAAATTCAGTGGTGGCAGCATTATGATCTGGGTTTACTTTTCCTCAGGGAGAAGTTGCCTTTTAGTCGAGGTGAATGAACATATGAGCAGCTCTAAATGGGAGTCGCTTTGGACCCAAAGCCTTCAGGTTTCTGCTAGAAAAATGAAGATATTTATTCCGCATTACTCTGAGTCCAAGTATACATTCAAATCGACAAAAGAACAACTTCACTGGAGGAAAATTAAAGTTTTGGCATGGCCTAGCTGGATTTCAGACCTTTATCTGACAGAAATCTGTGGGCTCACCCTGATGAGGGCTGTAGACATGAAATGTGAGATTTGGAGATCTTTTAAAAGGTAAGGTGGACCAACATTGCCAAGTCAAGGTGTGGGAGGCTGATAGACTCCTACCAGAAAAGACTGAGCACTGGAATTGACCCAAAATGTGCTTTAGGGAAGTATAAAGTAAGGGTTTTAGTATTTAAACTATCCCCAAACCAAATGTGTTTATTTTCAGGTGCAGCATGTCTGTGACATTGAACGTGTAAAACATTTCGGACATTATTTACCTTGGTCTCAAATTTTAACAGAAGTGTGTGTATAAATACGATTTCCATTCTTTACCAGATTAACCAATAAGATTATTTAGAAAGACTGACATATTGGATATTTCAAAGGGTTATCCACCCCACTATAATATATCCTCCATCCTTTTGTAAGAGATTCATAGTAAATCGCCAACTATTTGGCAACTACTTTAAAAATATATTTTCCGCTTGAAAAGGTTAGTCTCTACATAAAATATATTGCATACATGACCTCCAGCATATCCTCAGCCTTGTGTATTTCTGTCCTCAGCCATTTTAATAACTTCCTTGCTTGAGATGAACATTTTCTAAACATGTATTTATCCTCCAAGGTCTTAGTACCTCAGCTGCATCCTTGACTTGCTTGCAGGAGACGTCCCAATCGTCTAGTCGCTGCAGGCCCGGCATGTGATAAAGGACGTGTGTGGCGTAGTTACACAGCTGACACACCGGGTTCAGAGTTGATGTGGGATCGTTCAGAGCGAGCTCTCTCAGACGGGGCAAGCGGGCAAGCTGGGTCAGCTCCTGTTGCAGCAGAACACAAAGGCCAGTTAGAGGACAAGGCCTCTGTTCTCCTTCCAAGTTAGTTTATTCTAAAATTTAACACATTTTCAACAGTTATTGTTGCCTCTTCCTGTTTGCTGGTCAACAACCGTGCAGTTTACCAGGCCAAATGTTGGCTCCCTCACTTCTTCTCGTTTTCTGCGCTCCTCGCCTCGTTACTTTAAACTTTTATTTTTAAAGCTGTGCCAGCTATTTATTTTCTTAAAATCTTTTTTTTTTTTTTTTCTGGCACATAAGTAAAATCCACTTTCATAATGCGTTAATGCTTCCAATTGGAACCACTTTATAATTTATAGCCCCCCCTTTACATTTAGTGATAGTGATGTGTAAAAAGACTTGATAAATTAATTTTTTATTGCAGTAGCACAATCTGACTGTAAAATTTTATAAAATTAGCCTTTCTTAGCTATTTTAGAAAGTTGTGCATCCTATAGTGTGCAAAGGAGCGTAATCGCAGATCCTTCCTTCCAGCAGCTGTTAGACTATAACCATCGCTGCTCCCAACCACCTCAGTAAATCTTTACATCTTTGCTGTTATTTGCAGTTTTTTCACTTCTTCTAAACAGAAGTTGTTTTTATGCACAACTACATGTGCAGATTCTGTATATTTCCTTCAGTTGCTCATTTCTTTTAATCTTCCCTGTTTATTAACTGTACAGTATTACTTTTTATTGTTGTAAATTTGCCCTTACAGTACAATCTCTCATTCTGTTTTCTGTTTATATATATTTTTTTAATCTTAGTTTGAATATGCACGTTTCCATTTACCTTTAACTTGCTGCTGGTACACCTAAATTTCCCCAGTGGGGCAGTAAAGGACTCTTATTAGGATATTTCTATTCTATGCTATTTAATTAGTGGGAGGGTGCTTGTTAGAAAAAATTACTGGTACGAACATTTATTGGCACCCCTGACATAAAATATATATCTATTAAGATGATCTGCATTGAGAAACTAATTTCCTTTTCCTTTCATTTAAATATAATGTGACACAGAGGCGCATTCCTATTGGAGAGATTTATAAAAAATGGAAAAGAAAAGTGGACAAGTGATGATCTTCATGATTTAGCCCATGGCAACAAGAACACAGCTCCTGCATGAAATTGTTATGTACAGTCAGAGGACCTGAGTTTATCTCTTCACACAGTGGAGGAGGATGGAAAGGGGCTAAAACATCTCCAAACCGTTTTTATCTGTTAGAGAACTGCAGAATTCCAGCTTTCAGTGTAATATTATCCCGCTGCACTAAAAAGATTAATTTATCATGAGGCTCTCTACACATTCCTCACACATGCTGATAAATGTGGAATGGGCTGCAGATTTCAGTAATTTCCATGCTATTAGATTCTCATATAATGATCCATATAAAGATATTGTGGTATAACTGATTTCATTGAAAATATGTTTTACTAACATCCCTTTTAAATCAATGTAACAACCAGTCTATAACCCTTGTTTTGTTGCCTGCAACACTGACAACTCAGTCTAAATATCAAGAGAGATGCTGTTAAATGCAAAAAGAAATTCTTAGGAGTCTGCAGTGAAAAGAGATGCCACACTGAGCTGACAAAGGGACTGGGATTTTTCTCTTTGACCCTGCAGTTATTAAACTTGTCTCTGCACAGAGAGAGACAATAATTGCATTCCTTAAAGAAGCAAAGCTGGAGGAAGAGAAAGGGTAAACTATTAGAAAAGAGCTGTGACGTGAGGCCGATCGAATCAAGATCAACAAAAGTTTGTGTGCTGTCGAAATGACCTTGTTACATCAGAAACAACACGCCTGTGTGCTCTTGAATGACAAGGCTCTGAATGCAGCTGAATGCATGTAGAAAATACCAATCTAACGTAAACCTTTAGGGGACTTAACTATTCAAATAAAAGCTCTTTATTTGTGTTCTGCTCGGTACTAGAGGAAATCTCTGAGAGGTCAGTTCACAACATCTAAAGGAGATGGAGGCACACCTGTGGGCAAACATGTTGCCTTCTGTGTTTCATAATGGTAACATGAAAATAAATTAAGCAAAACACCATTACAAGAATTTAGGTCCTCCACAGGTCCATTTCATCCAATCATACACTATGCATATATATTTATTTCTACATAAGTATACCGTTTAGGATGGAGATATGTACCAATCCAAAGCAAAAGCAAAATACTTTATGAAGAGAGTCCTGTACAGGCTTGGGCTGAAAGGCCACTCAGCGGCGAAGAAGCCATTACTTCAAAACATAAAAATACTTAGATCTGTTTTTGCAAATGCGTTCTGGGACAAAGACCTTAATTTTTAGAGACATCTCCTGGGGTCTGGCCATATTGATTAACATTTGTAGAAGAAAAAAAAAAGACAAGCTGTGACCTATGGAGGTGGCAGCATCATGCTGTGGGGCTGCTTTACCGCAGGAGGGGCTGGTGCACTTCACAAAACAAAATGGCATGGGGGAATATTGCAGCAACATTTCAAGGCATCACTTAAAGCTCGAGTCCAAGCGGGTCTTCTAAATGTGAGGCAGCCTGCAAACCGGACCCAGTTACATCAGTTCTGTCAGGAGAAATGAGCTAAAAAAATAAATAAAATACTTCTTCTAATTATTCTGGCACTGATCTGAAACAGGAAACGTTTTGTTTGATTTAAGGTCAGACAGTGTTTTGTTTTTTATACACTGAATGCAAATTTCTGGCTTCAACCGCACATCGAATAAACAGCCAACACAAAGCTACCGTATCAAAAAAAGCCTGCATCTATAGAGCAGGAGGGAGAAATTATAAACCACACTTCTCTGCACTTCTATAGACATCCTCCTCCTGCTGCAGAAATTATCTGAAAAATCTGAAATGACCGAGACCTCAAACAAAAAATTAGAGATGCCCTTTTGTCAAACCAAGGATTTTAATAAGATTTGAAAAATAAGTAAGCATACTTTTTAGGAGAAAGAATCTGAAGGATATGTTTTGGTTTGCAGTCTTACCTTAAAGGAGCTGATCTTGTTCCCGGACAGATTCAGAATCTCAAGGCTGACATTGGGATCAAGGTTGTGCCCTAAAAGAGAGAGAAATGAAACAAATATTTCATTATTTTTTTGTAAAAGCTTGTTGAATCTTCATCAAACGTTACAAAGGGGAAGGTTTCTGCAGTCCCACCGATCTTTTCAATGGAGTTGTCAGCGAGGTTTAGTTCCCTCAGGTTGTTCATTGTGTTCAGTCCCTTTGGAGATACATAACAAAAGTAGTCAGGCAAAACAAAGTAAATCAAACGTGGGCAGACATTAAATATCATTTATGGCGCCAACCTGAATCTTAGTGATGCAGTTATTATTGAGCCACAGAACCGTCAGGTGGCATTGCAGCTCTAAATTCTTTATTTCCCGGATCTGATTATCATACAGGTACAGTTTTTCCAGCTGGTTACAGTTCTGCAGTCCGGATATCTCCTGTGGTAAAGACAAGGTTACACAAGTATCACTCCATGCTCGTAAAATGTTCTGATCTAAGTGTTTCGCCCAATAGAAAGACCTCCTTACAGTCACACAGACAAACTGATATAATCTGGGGCCTCCCGTACAAAGACACAAAGATTGTGCACATTCAACACTTTATGCCATTTAGGTTTTAATTTTCAAAAGAACCAAACGTTTCTGGCACAATATCCTTCAAAGAGATCCAAATTTACCTGGGAATTTCGAAGAACTACCAATGATAACTTATAACCATAGGCTGCATATATATATATATATATATATATATATATATATATATATATATATATATATATATATATATATATATATATATATATTTGTAACACAGGTAAAAACTTTCCAATAAGTCACATCCTCAAAGAGGATGTGATTTTAATTGTATGCGGTAAAAGAGAAAGGAATTCTACATTTTTATTTAAAGAGGTTATTTATATAAAGCTGTTTTTTTAGTTTTCCAAGTCTTGCTGGAGTCTTCACCTCAATATTTTTATTGTGAGCAAATATAGCTGAAATCAGCAAGAGGATATTTTTTTCTTAAGTCTGAACTGTCTTTGTCAGTTTTTAAAATGATTTTCAATTGGTTAAGTCTCAAAAACACATTTTAATGTTATTCTGGATCCCTAATTTATCATAATACGCGTTCCTTCATATTAAGACTCTTTAGATTTATATCATTTTTTTATATTTATATTTGTCCACCAGATGGTGATATTTCCCCCATTTAAAACATGTAGCAGAATGTAACACTGCCTATTTCATGTTACTACAATATAACTGTGTTTTGTTATTGATTTAGGTGAAGGGTGTGCACGTGTGTGTGGTGTTTTTTAATCAATATATATATTTTTTTATTTTCATATAAACATTTTAGACCAAAGTATTATTATTATTTAAAAACACAATTGTTCACAAATATTCATTATTATTTATTTTTAATTCATTTTGTGTTTTTAATTTAAAAAATTGTTGAGTCAAAGAAACCTTTAAAAACTTTAAAATACATGCAGGCATAGAAAAGGGTTATTGTATTCCGCTATTTAATTTTTTTCCCACCCCCCTTGCACACAAGTCCTCTGGACAATTCCAATCAAAAACAAGCCAATATGCTTTTCCTTTCATTTTGTTAAGGAAATATTTGTGGCCAACTCACAGTGAGATGGCACTGAACGATCCAGAGCTCCTGGAGCATCGGACAGCAATCAAGTCCTTCCATTTGTTTTATGTTCTGGTCCACAATGGTAAGCTGGCAGAGATTTGGGAAGCAGGAGAGCCCAACCATGCGAGGGAAACCAGAGAAGAAGATCTCCAGTGATTCGATGCTGCTCCCTTCGGTTGCTATCTTTTCATAGGATAGTCCATTCACTGAGCACTGGCCAGAGAAAAACAACAGATTTACTTCATTTCAAGTTGTCCGTCCTTTTTCAAAGTGGAACAATTATGCAACATAGCACTGCAATAATTTTTCTAAAACAAGAATTGGTTGCACAAGTTTACATAAATTTTGAATAACATTATATATAGGCTACAGTGTACACACCCAACTAATAGCTGGTTAAATGTCCCTTTTGTTACTTTTTGAAGCTTCAATAAGCTTCAATAAGCATTTTTGGCAGAGTTTATTTAAAACGGCTAGTTTCCTGACTTTTAATCATAGCTGATCCATTTTAACAGAACTGGGACATAGTTACAGCTTATTATTAATCAACCAATCTGATCCTAAACCAGATTAGATGTGTGTTTGGGATCACTAAAGTCCTGCTGGAAGACCAAATCGGGTTCAGCATGGACACAGTTGGGTGTTTCAACAAACATGGCAAGTTTTGACCTTAACCCTGTTAAAAAATGCATGGAGTATATGCTAAAGCTTCAACCAGTTTAATTAAACTCTACCATTTCTACCTGAATAAATAGGATTAAATATCCGATCGGAACGATGCCAGAAGCCTGTCCATTGCTTTATGTCATGTGGCTGGGGTGACGCTTGCCAGGAGACATTGAACCAAACATTAGTGGGGATGTATGGATATATTATAGCCTGTATGTGTAATTATGAGCCTGTGTGGATTAGATAAAATCCACGATTCTAATTTGAGCACCAGTTGTGGTTTTTCAAAAGTCATTGTCTGATGTGTATTTATCCAAACTGGAATAAAACAGACAAAAACGATTCAAATACAAAATTTCAAATATCAAATTCATGACCATGACCATCAGAACATTGTTTTTGTTTTCATTTTGCAGTAACTCAGCCATCTCAAACATGTTTATACTCACCAGTTTCTTAACCACCTCCTCCTCCTCGACTCGATGCTTCTGTCTATCATTGAGCAACATAACTCTACAAAAGCACAGCACACATCTTATAATAAAACAATAAAAGTCACAATGGAGGGAAAGAAAGGATGCACCAAACAAGTGGATGTTAACTTTGCTAACTCAGCCAAAAAAAAAAAGCGGCCGAATGACGCAATCGCTGCCTTAATTTATGCGCCTCATTTAATCGAGACGCTGATATAAATATTACATTCAGGTTCGTCTTTATGGGGAAAATCCGCCCTGTAATCCACAGAGGGGACACTCCGCAGGTCCATCAACTCGTATCCAGGCTCAGCGCGTCTGGTTGCCAAGGGAGACGGGTGAACCTCCTCTGAGCTGCCAGGTGAGGGCGCCACACTGCAACATGTTTATCTGGTACAACTCTTAGTATGGCAAGCCAATATAATATTTAATCAAATCAAAATCACCCGCTTACTCTATATTTAAAAATTACTCAGATTAGAACTCATTTTTGTTAAAATATTATTCCCACAAGTGAAATCTATATCCGGAGGGTTCCAACTAAGATTTTATTTGGAAAAGTATCTAAAAATTCCTTAGAATGTTTAAATGATTCAAACAAAAGGTTTAAACAAAATGATAAAGTAGCAAAAATAATCACAAAGAAGGAAAATAATTATTATTCACACATGATAAAAATGTCATTTGGGACGTGAGGCTGTGGAAATGCGATTTCAGTTGTGGCACCAGAAACTTAAACACAAAATATACTTCAAGAGGAAATTTCTGGTGAGGAATAAATTAGTAGAAAATAGATTAAAATGAAACTAATATCAAACGCATTTGGATCGAATTAAGACCATGATAGAACAAAAAAAAATTTAATAAAAAATTACTCAAATTTTCTCTTTTACTCTCTCACATAATTTAGGTTGTTCCTATAGTCAGTGGCATGGAAAATAATTTACACCCTTTTTTTTACATTTTACAACCACAAATTTTAATAACTTTTGCTGAGAACTTACGCTACAGTCTTTTTAGGGTGTGTCTATACTAGCTTTTAAATTAGGAGGTTGATATTTTTTATCCTGTTCTTTCCAAAATAGAGACCCTGTTAAAGTGCACAGGTTTATTTGAATAAGTTGAAATATAATCATAACTGAATTTTCTTTCATTAGGTTTAAATAAAAAATTTAAACTTACACATTATATTGACTCAGTGCACATGAGGAAATATATATTGCATGCATTTATTTCAGTGAATTTTGAAGATTATAGCCGACAGTTTCTGGAATTTTACACAAAACGTATAAGAAATCATTTTTAATAAAGACATGGTATATTATCCAGTAAAGCCACAAAGGTCATTGCTAAAGAAGCTGACTGTCCACAGAGAGCTGTATCAAAAAAGTTAATAAACTTAAAAGTTTGAGTGGAAGAAAAAAGTGTGGACTTTGGCTGAGGGGCTATCGGATCCAAGAGTCTTTCACTGGCAATCTGGAGGTTGCAGGATCCAATGAGTAATCTGTTGAGGATGACTTGAAGGTTGGGAGTGAAGTTGGAGAGGTTGGTGAAGGATGCTGTGGAGGAACCCACAATGGAGCTTTGGAAGATGATTCAAGGACACGGGGTTTAGGTGACAAACTTTAGAAGATGCCGAGCGATAACATATTAAAAATGAATCCATTTGGTTCATTTGTTTTATCACGACTTTTGTGGACTCAGACGATCCAAACAGCAAAATCTTAGAAGTATTGAATAGAAAGCAAACATACAAGAAACAGAGAAGAAAATACCAAGGGGAATCTAAGAGGGAACACTGGGAGAGTACCAGTCGTGGTAGCTGAAGAATCTGACAAAGAAACATGAAGTAGGAACATAAATAGAGAGGAGATACTATTACTATTATCATTACTGAGTCGAGAATAAGCTGAAGGGAATTACTAACTGATACAGAGCTACGTAATCAGTCAAATGGAGCAGAGAATGTGATAAGAGATTTAATAATTTTACTTTCTCTTTTAAGAAAACACCATTTCTCCAAAGGTTTCACTAAACCCAAGGAGTATTTTGAAAAACCTTTGATCAAGGTAGAATATTTATAATCAGGTTTGTTTTTTATAATTTCCATGCTTTTCTTATTCTAAGGTTGTATTGATGCCAAAAATAGCAAAAACAAAAAAAATAAGGAAAAAATTAGTGTTAAGTGTTTTTAACAAAAATATTTATCGAAAATAAAATAATCTCTTTTCAGAGTCACAGTCGGTCAAATTTAGTCAGATTTTTGAAAAAATGATTTGAAAATTGCACTCTGGTTTAATGCTCATTTAGAAAATTGAATGAGATAGACTTTAGCATCACCGATCATCTGTGGTGTACAGCCATAGATTGTGCACAACAAAGGGGGGTGCTCAGTCCCCTTCGACTAACAGGACATGCCAGCAAGCAATGGAAAGCCTGTTAGGAATGCTAATGATTGGTCAATTTTTGGGGGGCAGTTATTCAATTCAATTCAATTCAAATTCAAAAATACTTTATTGATCCCAGAGGGAAATTAAGTGTTGGTATAGCTCATATAATTAATTCTTTAAGGAGTTGTTGTAGATGATGATGGCTGTGGGCAGGAAGGATTTCCTGTAGCGGTCTGTGTTGCAGCAAAACTGAAGAAGCCTCCGACTGAAGACGCTCTGTTGTTGTGTGACAGTCTCATGAAGAGGATGGTCAGGGTTGTCCATAATGTTTTTGATTTTATGAAGAATCCTTCTTTGCATTATCATCTCCAGATTTTCCACAGTCGTCCCAAGAACAGAACCAGAACCTTCTTTATCAGGTTGTTAAGCCACTACATGAAACAGTGGCGCCCTGAGTGAACAGCCATATGGGACCTTGCTACCAGGCTTATTATTATAACATAATTCAACTTGCCACAGACGAAGATCCCTAAAAATATAAAGCACGGTGCTCTCTTGTTTCTTTAATATCTTTATCAGTCTATTTATGCTGTTGCCTATTTATTATCAAAGTTGAATTCCGGGTGGCTTTTGGTTTTCTGGGTGGTGATCATGTGCAAAAGATCTCTGCAGCCGATTTCACGAGCGGCTTCTATGTGCGGTTTATTATCAAGGTGAGAGCCCGAAACGTCTCTCATGGTGTGTTTGTCCCACTTGGAGCCAAAGCCCGAGTCTCCAGCGTGACGTCAGCGTGGGATCAGTGGACTAAAAACAATCAACCTCACTCCCCAGCTCCTGTTCTCAAACCGACGGCTCAAGCCTGCAGAAAGCTCGGCTACAGACCCCCAGACTCGGCGGACGCAAACCCGGGTTCAGCTGCTTTGTTGTCGGCGGCGCCCGCCCCCCTCTCCTCTCCTCTCCTCCCCTCCATTCATCCATCCACCTCCCCTCCCCTCCTCCGCACTCGGCGCGACCATCCAGCTCCTCCAGCACCAACAGGAGCAGAACGGCACCGTCTGTCCGACCAGAGGAACCAGCATGTCTGCACGGCCCGGCGAGGAGCTAGGCTCGGAGGGAAGGTGGTTCGGGGACGACCGTGAGCGGAACGGCCCGTTCGGGAACACGGCGACCAGGTTCGGGGAGGAATTCAAGCCGAGAGGCGGCGACGCGACGGCCGACCTGGATCGTCAACAATTTCATCCTTTCCAGGAGGACGGGAAAAGGCCTCCCGTTGCTATGGGAACTGCATCTACAGGTAAAACTTGTTGTTGTGTTAGATCTAAAATATCCAGGCTTGCAGCAGCGCGGAGAGTCGCTGCCGAAAAATAAAATAAAAAAAACCAAACGCGTTGCTGTCCCGGTGTAAACAGACGGGAGTCAGGTCACCACAGGCGGCCTTTAATTCACTCCGAAGGGTAAAACGGAGCTGAAAACTTTAAACCTTAAAGGAAAAAAAAAAAAATAAACACCCCCCAAAAAATAACTTTAAACGTTGATCCGGACCAATAGAGAAACTATTGGCATCTCAACTAAATCTAGCCAAACTCCAGATTATGATGCAACGTCACTTCCCCCCCCCATCTGAGCATATTGAACATTATTGTCCCAATCATCCGTTCATGATGTACAGGAAGCTTGATCAGATGCAGCAGTTATTAGATTTTTGCACATCTCAACACTTGCATCTAAATCAGACAATCAAGTTATGCTGCCTCAATACTTTATTAGTCTGTCGGAGCCCGAGCCCATATCATAAGTTCACCGTTTTTATTTGGATTATACAGGACCTCAGGTTGAGGTCCCTCATCCTCTGCTCGGGTTGCTATTTTTAATCCTCCAGTAGCATGGCTCTCTGCTCGCTTGGTGAGCTAAAGCGGAGCCCTGCACTTTTATTCATGAATACGCTGAAAAATTCATGATTATGCTTTTTTTTTTTAAAAAAACATCCAATGTACTCGTTCCCACTCAGGCCTTTTCTCCTGCTCGTCAAAAACCCACATTTGTTTGCATTTTCTCAACAAAAAAAAAAAAAAAACATAATTTGAAAATGTATTATTTAAGCACCCCAATTTATCAGGAAAGGTAATCTTTAAATATATTTCTGGTGAGACAGTCCTTAATTGTGCCGTTTGAAAATGAGGCTTGTTTTAAGGTGAAGTATCCACTCCTCCTGAAAAGTAAACAGAGTCTGTGATAAGTCTCCCAGCCAGGCTGTGTAGGTGAATGCAGACAGTTTATTTTGGCTCACAAAAAGAAAGGGATAGTCTGATGTTGCCGTCTCTTTCACAGGGGAATAATCTGCCCAGCGTTTTTGTTTTCGGTGAGAACGTTGCCTCAGATCCTGCAGAGCAGAGGGGACACGTCCCTACAAAACCAGATGTAGCTTTCTTTGATCTTTGGTAAAGAGACAGTTCCAACAGCCTTCCCACACTGCATAATTAAAGCATTATTTCAAAGCTCTTTCTTTTAGTCTTTTTTTTCTCTCTCTCCTGATGCTAGAAAAGACTTTCAGCCTTATCTTTCTGATGCTGCATCTCTGGATAATCGATCCATGGCTGTCCTAAATCCTCTTCGCAGGAGTGATCTACCCCAGATAGTGCTGACTTCAAGTGCACTAAATTACCCCAGGGCAGGACCTTATCCCCGTATCTAGAACAGAACAGGCCAGTTCGGCCTCCAATATGTTCTAGTTCAGTGTCAGGTAGAGGAAGTCACCGGTCCTAGGTTCATACTGCTGCTCCCTGATTGGCTGCAGGTGGTCTTGGATATCTTGAATTGGCACATAGTTTAGCATTCTGCCACTTATATATATGTATATCAATCAGTATTAAGCCTATTAGTAATCACATGGATTTATTTATTAATTAGTACAGAAAAAAAACTTAAAGATAAAGTCTGAATTTAATATTTTAAATCTGAGGAAGGTTGGAAGTGAGGGAATGAGTCACCTTTAGGTAACTGATTAGTAATAGCTGGGATATCCTATGTTTTAATGTGTCATCTTTTGTGTCTCTAATGTTGTGTTTTATGCCTTTTATTGTCTTACTGCTGTTTTTATTTGATCCCCTAATCACCCAAAGCACCTTGAATTGCCTTGCTGAAAAAGTGTGCTTTACAAATAAAGTTGCCCTGCCTTTGAACTGCCACAGTAAAACCAAGTGGACTCCCTACTTTGATCCGAAATCAGACTGTGGGAACTTAATTTGGACCCAAGCAGGTGCCGTTTGCATCCCCCCCCGTCTCTGATGCTGCCGATGGGACATTTCCTGGTACACAGCTGATATTCAGTCTGAAGGTCACCCTCAAGCCTGGTCGGCAGCTCTTTCTCTGGAACTTGTAAAGACTTTGGGTTAAAGGAACCCAAAAGCAGACTCAGAGTCAAAGGCAAGCTTAAAGTTATAATGGATGCCAGGCCTGCAGGTGACGATAGTTACAAGAACGCAGCTGATTTGGGTTTGAGAGCTAGGATCTCAAGATAGAGATTATTTTACTAGTTCAAAGATATTTTCAAAACTGAGAAAACCGAGACGCCAGCATGAACTGCTTCACTGTCTGGCAAAGAGTCGATGTTGAACCAGAGTATTAATGGACGGGTGGTGATCGGAGAAGGCGCACTGGCCGAGCCCAAACATGAAGGAAACTGCCCCACTAGACTAAGTCGTCATGACAGAACCGACCTCTGTGGGTTTCTCACTTGGTCTTCGGGATTAAAACATCCGAAAAAGTAATCTAGCTGGATAGGCTGAGTTCTGTTTCAACGTCAGGTGCACAACAATAGAACAAAAAACAAAACTTGCTGGAACTTTAAAGGTTAGACAATGAACAAGAACAAAAAGGTACAGGAAATAAAAACAAGACAACCCAATCTGCCCGTTGATCAGGCATACACATATTTCCTTTAATCAAGGCAGAACTTCCTTGATGGTTCTGAGTATTAAATATTATTAGTATTAAATCTTATTCTTTGTGATAGCCCGTCATCCTCTGTTCCTCTTCTTGTCGGACGCAGCACCAGCATTAGTTTAGTGTTAAAAATGACAGATTTTACAGTGGGGGTTTTTTTTCAAACGCTATGGTTTACCTTTCGGAGACCAAATGCCCATACAAAGTTTTACCACAAATGAATTAAAATGCCTTCTCATGATTTATTCATTGTTTATTTCAAAAGCTCACCAAGTTCCAACCTGGCAGAATAAGATACCTCGCATTCAGGATAATTATTTTACATGTATCAGCGTACATCTATATAAAACTTTGATACCATCTTTAGGGTCGTAAACGATGCACTTGCACAATCACGGGACTATCGGTAAGATTATTTCAGCTCACCCTCATGCAATAATAAAGCCTTTCTGCACACGAGTCCTGCTCAGAGGGAAAGGTGTGTATTAAGTGTGCACAAAGTCTAATTTTGAAGCATCTATAATGCCACGCGTCTGTTGAGCTAATGTGACACTCAGCTCGGACAAACGCCTTCAGTCAAGAGAAATCTCTTGTAATCCAGCGCCTGATCGGTGGCTTAAGCCTGAGTCTTTGTATCAGGCAGCACATCGTCTTTGACAAGGACGAAGTAGCACCCTGCATGTCTGGCAGAGTCCTTTTTCATATCTTTTAGATGGAGGAAGCACTTAGAGAAGTCTGCTTTAAAAAAAAGCACTGTGCATTTGTTGAGAGCCGCTCTTCCCCCCCCAGGGGAAGCTGGTGTGGTGGTGGTAAAGTAACACAAGGAGACAGGGTGGAAGGGGTGATGTCGAGATGAGGAGCCTGATAGTTCAGATGTCGGGAAGGACTACAACACGTTGCAGGTTAAACACACCTTTGGTTGTTTTTCAAAGAAAAATAAATCAGGGAGGCATCTAGGTGACTTTTCAGTTTAAAAACCCTCAGTAGAGCTGCACATCTAGATGAGTCATGGATTTTAATATATTTGATCCATGTAGTTATCCCAAATAACCTCCTTAAAATCCATCATCTGAAACTTGATGCCTTGTTTACGTCCATCTCTTCAGAGCTCTTTGGTCTCAGTAATCCCTGAGCAGACTGCTGCCAAACTCCTCCTGGGATTACAGGGCAGCTACTATCTGCAGCAGAAATATCAGACCGTGAGGACGTTTCTGTCTAAGTGTAAATTCAACCACCCTCCATTCATCCCTTCATTTACCCAACCTAATCTCTGCTGAACTGTAAGTTTAAAGCTGCATTTATTTTGCAGTTTTGACCCAGAAAAAAACATCTGCAGTCTTGATCCTCCCTGATGCACTGTTCATTCATAAAGCTCTCTCCCCCTCAAGCAAGAAAAACACAATCAAAACAGAATAAAGCAGGTAGATGCAGCTTTAGATTGGCTTTGATTTACTTACTTTTCCTCCATCTGATTCATCTTCAACAAAAGCTGCTGAAGAATAACGTTCGTCCTGCGTGGCTTTCAGTAATTTTTGGGAGAATGGCGAATATGTCGTGGTTTTTAATTACATGTCCCTGCTCTGTTGAATCGATGCAGCAGAGCACCTGAATCTCTCAGCTGTTATCGACCTCTGCTTGAAGTTTGGTTCCACCATAAAAAGGCGCTCTTTTGTGCTCCTTGCTGTCCTCAGAAGCTGACCGGCTTTAAAGTGGAGCAATCAATGCATTAATGAGTACATGGCAGAAAAGCGTTTAAGTGGCTTTTATTAGATCTTTGTTAAACTAAAATTAAAGCATCAGTCGAACATCAATTATCAAACTCATTCTTGGGCTTGTTTCTAAACCCCACTGAAAGAAAAAAATAAAATAATTTAGTGACTTTAAGTCTCCTGATTTTCTGAAGTTTCCTGTGTATGCATCCTCTGGAGAAAATCTGTATTCCTCTTGATTTTTCAGCGGTGTACTCATCACTATTTGCATCAACTACAAATGAAACTCGAAACGTTAAAATATTGTGCAAAAGTTAATTTGTTTCATCAATTCAACTTAAAAGGTGAATCTAATATATGATAGACTCATAGGCAAAGCGAGATATTTCAAGCCTTTATTTGTTATAATTTTGGATGATTATGGCTTACAGCTTATGAAAACCCCAAATTCAACATTTCAGATAAATTGAATATTACATGAAATAGAGAAAAGTGGGGCCTCTGAAAAGTATAATCATATATATGTACTCAGTACTTGGTTTTACTTGTACATCCATTACTGCCTCAATGCGGCGTGGCATGGATGCTATCAGCCTGTGACACTGCTGAGGTGTTATTTAAGACCACGATGCTTCAATAGCAGCCTTTAGCTCTTATGCATTGTTTGACTCTCATCTTGGCAATACTCCATATATTCTCTATGGGGTTCAAAGGTCAGTCCAGTTTGCTGACCAATCAAGCACAGTAATCCCATGGTCATTGAACCAGGTTTTGGTACTTTTGCCAGTGTGGGCAGGTACCAAGTACTTCTGGAAAATGAAGTCAGCATCTCCATAAAGCTGGTCTGTGGAAGAAAGCATAATGGCTTGCTTTTATATAGCGCTTTTTGAGGCCCTTAAAGCACTTTACAACTCCATTATTCATTCACTCACTCACTGGTGGAAGCAAGCTACGATTGTAGCCACAGCTGCCACATACTGACAGTAGTGATGGCCCCTCTGGCCCAAGGACACGACATGTAGCAGGCGGAAGCAGGAATCGAACCCTTGATTTCTGGGTCGCAGGCTGACAACTCTACCACTGAACTACAGCCACCCCAAAAGTGCTCCAAACTGTCCTGGTAGATGCTGCGTTGACTCTGGACTTAATAAAGCTCAGTGGACCAACACCAGCAAATAATATGGCTCCACAAATCAACACAGACTGTAAAAACTTCACACTGGACTTCAGGCATCTTGGATTGTGTGCCTCTCCATTCTTCCTCCAGACTCTGGGACCTTGTTGAACAAAGATGCAAAATTTGCAATCATTTTATTCTTTAGCCCAGGAAAGAAACTTCTGACATTCATTGTTGTTCAGAAGCGGCTTGAGAAGAGGAATACGACATTTGAAGCCCATATCCATGATCAGTCTGTGTGTGGTGGCTCTTGATGCACTAACTCCAGCCTCAGTCCACTCCTTGTGAACGTCATTAACACTTTTGAATGGCCTTTTCCTGAAAATCGTCTCCAGGCTGCGGTCATCCCTGCTGCTTGTGCATCTTTCTTCCACATAACTTTCTATTAATTTGCTTTGATTCAGCACTTTGGGAACATCCAACTTCTTTTGCAATTACCTTTTGAGGCTTTTCCTCCTTATGGACGGTGTCAATGATGGTTTTCTGCAC
This sequence comes from Valencia hispanica, assembly GCA_963556495.2. Lineage (NCBI taxonomy): Eukaryota > Metazoa > Chordata > Actinopteri > Cyprinodontiformes > Valenciidae > Valencia > Valencia hispanica. The sequence goes on from OY747720.1 coordinate 9,055,260, forward strand.
AACTGTCAGGTCAGCAGTCGTCCCCATGATTGTGATTCCTACTGAACCTGAGAGACAATTTAAAGGCTCAGGAACCCGCTTTAGGTGTTTGGGATTGATAAGATGATTAGAGTGTGACACTTTGAGCCTAAAATATTGAACCTTTTCACAATATTCTAATTTTCTGAGATTTTGGGTTTTCATAAACTGTAAGCCATAATCATCAAAATTATAACAAATAAAGGCTTGAGATATCTCAGTTTACATGTAAAGAGTCTATATCATATATTAGTTTCACCTTTTAAGTTGGATTACTGAAATAAATTAACTTTTGAATTATATTCTAATTTTTTAAGTTTCACCTGTAATACTGTCCAACATTGGACTTCAAACGAAGGACTTCAAGCTTCACTTTGCACATTAAAGCTAGGGCTTGGCATCAGCATAAGGTGCTGGGCCACATAACCATGAATACTTTATATATTTAATAAAAGCTTAGCATAGAATTAATTGTAGCATTAAATAGCTTCATCAGTGACTTTGCCCAGGAAAGAGAGAGTTAGACAGTGAATCATTGGCAGGTGAATCTTTGAGAGAAAAACCGGAGAGTTTTTGGCAGAAGTCAAACGCTTCCATGAAAGATGATCATAGCTGAACTTCTAAACATTGCGATGTTTTTCCCAGTCACCGGTATACCAGAAGCATTGCTGGTTCTTGATGAAATGATATGTAATCCATAACTTAACTAAATGTTCTTTATAAAAAAAAAATGTTTGTATTGCTGCTCAACCTGACAACCATTTAATATTTGTGAGCCTTTTAAATAGCCTTGGAGGAATTTTGGTCCCAGTGTTCCTTGCAGAATTGTTTAAATTCAGCCACACTGGAGGGTTATCAAGCATGAACGACCTATCAAGATCAACGCCAGCCTTCGACTGGACCACTCTAAAACTTGAATTTTATTATTTTTATTGTTATATAGAGGACATACTTGCTGTTGAGCTTTGAATCATTGTCCCGGCAAATAACCCAAGCACTTGAACTTGAGGTCAAAAACCGAAAGGACAGACCCTCTCCATCAGGATCTTCTGGTAGAGAGCATAATTTATTGTTCCATGAATTATGAAATGCTGCCAGTTCCCGAAGCAGCCCAGACCATCACACTGCTACCACCACATCTGACAGTCAGCTGAAATGCATTGAAATGTAGTTAACTTTACGCCAGATGTGACAGCATGTTTTTTTTATGTTTCCTTGACAAATGTGAGAAAGATCTTGAAACTCAACGATGGACACCATTTCTGCGCAGTCTCTCATTGTACCTGAGGCAAGTGAAGCCTACAGTGCTTTATTCTTCTGGGTTTCTTTTTGACCTTCTGGATGAGTCCATGGGCTCTTGGAGTAATTTTTGTACGTGGGCAATGGCATTATTCCACGTTCCCGTCCATTTGTTATATAAAGAAAATGAACAAAATCTTGCAAATGCCATCAATGACTGATCTGTCAATGGGTATAACGATAGCCCCATTAGTGAGCCTTAATCTTAGACTTATAAATCTGATGCTCCCAATCCAGTTTTCAGCACTGAAGAAGCCTCTTGGATGAGACGAAACGTATTCAAGACAAGAAAAGTCCAGTTGCCTTCATTTAAACTCTCAAGAATATCATGTCTTGGATGATGAGAATCCACACCAATGTATTGTGTATATCTTTTCTTGAATTTCTTTAGATCGGGGAAGGAGGGTTTAGTTTTTGTTAGATCTTATGAGCCACTTTGTGTTGTCAGATAGGCTCTGGATTAGTGATGTCTTGATTTAATTCATGTTTTATTAATGGGAGGGAGAGTTATTACTTTTACATAGTGGAAGATTTGTTTATATAACTTAGTTTCCCTTAACTGACTCAAATCTGCTTTTTTTCCCCTTAGGTTATCTTTAACATTTCAGTTTGTTACTTGTTGGACAAAAACAGCACAGTATTTGTTTCTGATGTTATATAGTTAGATGCAAAGCTGCTGTAAACAGCTCTGTTCATGTTCAATTTAAGCAACAGCATAAATGTAATGGCAAAATGATAAGTATGTTGGACAGCAGCTCTGCTTCCTGTTAAACATTCCATCCACAATGTAGAAATATTTGCTCCTTCCAACACATACAACCCTTCTGGAAAAAACACCAAAAATATTATGATTTACCGTCAAAAGGCACAGATGGCTGTGAAAGAGGAGCCCGGTAGTGTCTGGATGGATTGTTTTCCACAAGGTCAAACTGTGAAAGAAGACTCCTGAAAGATAACACCACAGCTGATGGGGCCTTGGACGGAGTAATGTGTCCGTGATAGAGACGCAGAGTCACATATGCTTCTGGGGGAAAAACTGAAACACGGCTGAAAGCTTTATTCAATCTGAAGTGAGACAACGTGACAGTTTGAGGATCAGATCTACCAAATATTACTTCAGGTTCCTTATGGTAAATCCTCCCTGTTTTAGAGCTCCAGCCCTTCATGCATCATCTGGGCTCCTTTGTTTTTTTGTCAGTTGGCTGATAATTGGGTGCCTATGCTTTGGCCTTGCACAGCCTGTCACTCTGCATTACTGTCAGAGGTGCACTGCATGCAGAGGACAACAAAAGGACTTCCCATCCACAGCACATCCACCAGGACATATTTATCTAGCTGGCCCGTCTCTTCAGCAGCCACAGCATCACAACACAATTCCTTTGTTGAGCCCGATTCCATCCGACTGCACTGAAGCGTTCACTTAAGCCTTTTGGGGTTTTTCACTGTCTGGGCTCCATGTCACATCAGCAGAACCTAAATGCCCTCAATCTGCAACAAGTTTGTCCAACTGAGGCTCCCATTAACAGCATATCTGCAGGCTTTAAGCTGTTGGAGCAGCCTTATGCAACTGCTGGGATGTTTATCACGCCGTAGCATGGAAAGATTTGATGAGAAGTGGGTGGAGGGGTGTTGCCTGTGGTCAATCGGATTACGAGCAGGTCCCAGAGGTCACCCTTCTTTGCAGCGTGTAGAGTGCTTCCCGCTGCACGGCACTTAAATATACAATCAATGATTATGATGGTGTTGCCAGGGCGATGAGTGATGAAACTAAGAGGATTATACACTGGTCAATTTTTAGGAGGATATTCAGGGCGAACATGTCAACGGCTACAGAAGCTGCAGATGGAGATATTATGGAGATGTTTGGTTTAAAGTGTTTAGGCCCGTGTTGTTTCTCCCAGCCTGGGTGTGCAGTGTTTATGGCCTCAGTTTTGTGATCTGATGTATTGTTTATGGCGGAGGAAGCAGCAGAAAGGAAGGGGTGGTGGGGCTTTTCAGAAAGGAAGCAAAAGGAGGCACGTCCTGACCCGTTAGGTCTCCTGTCCATCAGTCTGCATCCTCCACAGCCGACCCTCAAGGCCGCCGTTTTGACTCTCATACCCCATATCCAGCCCAGCGGGAGGACTCGGCCTATTTATAGCTGCGACCGCTGGCCTGGAGAGGCAGAAAGCAGGAGGAGGAGCTCACTTTGTGGATGCAGAAACTCTTGAACTTGTAAACGGCACACTGGAATCCAGTTGCTAAAATTTTGCAGCGACATTAATATTTATGTTAGCTTGATTTATTTTTCCAGTTAGACACCAAGTCGGGTGAAAATGAACATTTGTTCTGACCTTCACTCCAAACAAGTTCAAATCTCTCATGCCTGCAGGTTATCTGAAACAGGATTTGTTTTTGTGTTGCAGCATTGAAAGATAAAGTGTTAAATTTTGCATATATTGTTCAGCATACATTGTTCCCCTGCACACCCATGTTTACATGTACACAGAGGTTGGATTATTACTTAAAATCCCCAAACAAAGCAAGAACATACTCTAAAGCAAAGCAGCTCACACCTCCCTCAGTTACTCGCTAGATTTCTCATCTTTACCAGGTTAAAGCTTCCAGTTTACATGTTCTTTTTTGTTTTTAAGAGAAAAAAACATGTTTCTTTCAATCTTAGTAACACAATCCACAACCACCTGCCAGCTTGCTTAGTAACTCAGGACTCTGTAGGTGAGGTGTCGATAAAATGTTTTGCCTAGAGGTCAAACCTGCCAGATTCTGAGGGGTTCAGTGAGTTCAAGATCAAAAAAAAGAGAAAGCAAACAGCTGAAATAATTTATTATGTCAGAATCTGTCTGACTACAGTCGCAATGTCTTGTATGTAATGTGCGTCTATGAAGCAGTGTCACTGGTTTCTGTGTGTAAATGCAGGTTTAGGGTTCGCAGAGCTCAGATGTGGCTGCAGTCAGTCCTTACTGGCTGGTTTTCGGACAGACTGCAGTTCTGTTCAGATGTGGCTTTTTTAGGGGTCCAAACAATCCTCCTTTGTCCATTATTGGGCACAAGCACCCGCTGTGTGAGCATGCCCACTGATCTGCACAGCCAGACACCCAGTGTGACTGTCCCAGCTTGTCTGCAGCAGCTGAAGCACATCTTTGTTTAACTGAATGGTTTCAATAATCGGACTCTGCCTGCATCGATTCTCGGAGCACGAACAGTTTTTCTGACTCCCTCTGTCTGTTTCTGCAGATGATTCCATGTCTGGCCTGTTTAGGAAACCCATGAATGATGACGGCGATGTGTACACATCCCTGCTATCCAATCAGAGCTTCACAGCCGGCCGGGAGGCCTCCTACCTGTCGGATGACCTGAAGCCCTCCAATCACTCTCCTGGCTCGTCTGGCCTGGACGACTTCACCTACAGCTTCCCCTCCAAAACCAAGACCGCTTCCAACTTGTCCGACGACATCCAGAAATCCCTCCTGGGCTCCGACAAGACAGAATCCTACAACTACATGGATATCAGCCATGGGGATGAGCATCATGGAAGCAGGGGCTCAGCTGACCATGATCTTCTGGGGAGCTACATGGATAAAACCCCTGGAAGAGATGAAGACGACGACGACGATGATGATGAGGAAAATCTCGGTCCAGCGCTGGGCTCCCACTCCTTCCCCTACGTGGAGGATCCATCTGACGAGGAGCTGAATGACTACCGCTCCTACCGGAACCTGGGCGGCACCCCGCAGACGGCCAGCCCGGTGAGAATCACCCTGACCGGGTCGCAGCCGCAGCAGCTGCCCCCGCCGGTCAGCGTCTCCGAGCGTGAAAACGTCCTGAGCGTGGGTCTGCAGGGGGTTCCAACGGTGACCCTGTCTGAGCCAGAGGACGACAGCCCCGCCTCCACTCCTAACGCTTCACCAACAAGTAGGTGCAGAGCAGACTGCCACTCAAACATCTGCGTGATGTAGAAAATGGTCCAAATAGCTCATATTTTATTGCATAGTTTTATGGTACAATACCCGTATAAAGAAAAGGGAGAAAAGTTATTTAAAATGTTTTTTAAGTGTTAACTAAATGATAAAGTGTGTTTATGTCTATGTAGTGAAACAGATGTGCTACGTTACTATTACAAAGTTAACGAAGGTAAATAAATAATTAGATTCAATTAAAAATAGAAAATCAATTCTTAAAGATGAAATCTTACCTGGACAGAGCAATCTACTATAAATTTGTTTTGTTTGACTAATACGACACAAAGACGGTTTGAGGAACAAAAACTAGAATATTAAAAATATCGTGAGCATATTAATGGTAACGCTTTTATTGAAGTGATACTGGTACCTTAAAAACCAAAATTGATTAATAGTTTTCAGACCACCTGGACACATGAATTCTTCCCACACCAGAAAACCGCCTTAAATGGTGCGTTGACACCGGTCAGCGCGTCAAATCGCTCAAACGTACGAAGGTTGAGGCTTTACAATTAAAAACCAGCTGCTTGCACACTTTGTAGTCCGCGTCAGCGCGTCACCTCCCGTGGTTGCCCTAACCGGGTTAGGCTAGCATTAGCTAATTAACAAGAACGTTAAAATAATTAACTGCTTACCAGGCACTCCAATATCCTCCGATATCTTCCTCCAAATAAGGTCCGATCTCTTCCTGTCTTTGTAAAATGACAAAGACGGGAAATACAATTCACGAAAATTACAGACAGCGACGATTGGTTGATCCTCTATTTTGAACGAATGACTTGCCGATCCACGTCAGTACAAAGAGTTGGTTGACACCCCCGCGCTTGCTGCCCCAAAGTTCAGTTTTCCCAACTTCACACTCTGCTACTACGACGGTCTGTCAACGCGTCCGAGCAGCAGCTGCGCCAACGCGTTGATGCCGGTTGCGCTGACGCGCGTGGCTTGACGCCCGCTTGACGCGTAGGGACCATAGACTTGCATGTAATCTAGCTGCCCTGCTGCCTGGACGCGCTGACCGGTGTGAACGCCCCATTAGGAAAACAAGTAGATAAGAGTGCCTGCACTGAAGATCCAGAATCAGGACTGAAGAGGTTTATTTGAGCACCTTTACTCAGACCTGCATGTATAAACAGCAATAGCCTTCTTTACAGTTGACGTCACAATTTAGCCGCGCAAGTGCTGCTGGGTGCAAACGCTAGACAAACAAACTGCATTGATCATCTCACAGATGATCAAATATAAAATGGAGGAGGTTGTTTTGATGGAGAAAGACACACCAGGGGCTTTTTCTTAATGGCGACCCTGCTAATTATCGATTGCCAGAACTGAAGCGCCGGCCCGAATGTCACAGTAAAAAATGTGTCACTACGAGAGGCTATTGAAAAGGTGCAGAGATGTATTAAAAATAAAAATACAGGTTTATCCTGGAGTGGATGGTGGTAAATGGTATGAACTGAAAAATAAAGGACTCTAACCAAACAACGCCTGACAGAGGCAGGTCCACAAAGTTACTAATATGTGAGTAAATCTAAGTGGCAAACGGTTCATTTGACATGTAAAATATATGTACTTTGTGTTTCTTATACCTTGTTAAGAATGATTGCCTTTTATACATTTATTATGTTATTTTCTTTGCTTATTTTAGGATTTGTTTCTCATAACTTTCTTCAACAGCTGATCTGGGTATCTAGAGTCCGATTTAAACAACCCGCAACAGCAGAACTTAGTTCCTGACCGTTTGAACATCTTTAGGAGACAAAATTACAACTTTGTGACGATCGGCACTTGTTTGTCTAGGGCTACCTCCCACATTGTGACGTTACGTCACAATCTATTTTTGGCTACTGCGAAAAGCGCCATTATTCAAATTAATGCAGAAAAAATTCAACTAAGCATCTTCTAACTTTATTTTTCTTAAAATTCCCACATCACAGTGGATGTGGGATGTTTAGAAGTAGAATCTGGGAAGCTTGAAATTAAAAATTTTGGGGGCTAAATTTGCAGTGAAATATTTGTTTTATAAATATTAGATAAAGGAGCACTTCCTTCAATTTGCTGTTTGGTGCTATTAACAGTAAAAACACAAAATGAGATTGTCAGAATCAAATACCTTAATAAATGTCATGGCATTCCCTCTTTATGATTATGCATTGCAGAGGTCACATATTGATCCTAACTTATAAAAAAAGGAGCTGCATAGGCGCACAAAGGAAACATTTACAAAGCAAAACCTGGAACAAAACAGAATAGGGACAAGTTTCCAACAATGGACTGAAAACCAGGAACCAAATAAACGCTTGACGAAAGAAATGAGTAACGAGTGCAGGGGTGGACTTTAGTAATAAACAATAAAAAAACCATAGATCACAACAGCAGATTTCAGCGAGGTCATGATAGTGTTTTGACACATGCAGGTGAAATGTCTCTGGAAACCCTGTTGTTCGTTCTAACCTGAAGCCATTTATTGCTCATGAATTTAGCTGCCAATGGTTCCTCTCTTTTCCAAAGTTTTCTGCTTGGATTTATAATGCTAATTAAGACACTAATATTGTCTTATCTTCTGCTTTATCTGGGAACAGGGAAACAATTTTCCTCCGAGGACATGTTCAAGGTCGAGTCCGGGAAGCCTGCAGCTTCCAGAAGAAACCCAGGCCCAAAGCCCGGGAGCAGGGACCACGAGGGCAGCAGCGCAGAGTCCGGAGACTCAGAGATCGAGCTGGTATCTGAAGAGCCTCCCAAGGCCAGTAGCAACCCATTTACCGAGCCACCAAAGAACAAGGGGACCTTCGGCCAGCCCAGCAACCCCTTCGACAACCCACCGGTTACCAAGGCTGGCTTCGGTCTTGCTGGTGGGCCCACTCCACCCACAGCCTACAGCATTCTGAGGGAGGAGAGAGAAGCGGAGCTCGACAGTGATCTCATCATCGAGTCTGCCTCTGAAGAGAGCCCCAAGAGAGAGCAGGGCATCGGCGCCCCCAAGCAAGGAGCCACCCCTCCCTCCCCTCTGGTCTCCTCCACCAGCCCTCCCCGCAGCACCCCTGAGGCTGTGCTAGTCCAGCCACCGACTGCTGAAAAGGCCAAGAACCCCGTCAAAGCAGAGGAGGATTGTCCCAGCAAGCCTAAGCCTCCGACCGCCGCTGTGTCTCCAGAGGTGAGATCAGAGAAACCCCAGCAGGAAGACAAGCACATCCCCCCCCAGCAGAGCAAGGGAGAGCTGGGAAAACCTGAAGTAACCATGTTGCTGGAGGGCTTCAACAAACAGAAAGGTTAGTGCTGGAATCTACTCCCAATTTAAGGAGCAGCAGGAATATATAGTTAGTGTTACTGAAATGTCTTCATGATCAAGTAAATTTGCACTTAAAAAGGGATCAACTGTGACGTCTGTGCAATATAAAAATATTGGGATGTTTCTCTTGAGTGGGCGGCTCTGTATAGAGTGGGAGGAAAGTGTTATTGCTGTGCTCCGTTCACATATGGTGCCCCCTGGTGGTATATATATATATATATATATATATAGAGAAACCCTTTTATTGGCATGTTTTTGCAACACTTCTTAGATCTGATTTTTAATAAAGATGGGTTTGCTTGCTGCAGCCAATAAGTAACAGTGTTTTGATGCTGATGTGGGGTGTTCTGTGCACTCGTTCCATATAAACAGCAAACTCAGTGCAAAATCTGGGTCAGTTTTCTGTTATATCTTCCCGAGAATAAGATTGTTTTTGAAATTTCTTTAAGTTTTTCTGTCTCTAATCAAATGTAACGTAGGTTTGCATGTGTGCAGCAGGGTTTTTGTAATCTTTCTCCTAGTTACACATCAAATGAGTCAGTTCAATTTATGAATATTGCATGAATGAAGAGTCTTGCAGTCTTGTTTTGTTTGATCATACTGAAAGAAGGTTCTGGAAACAAAAAAAAAAAAAACAGGTCATGTGAATTATTTTCTCCACCACTAGAGGGGGCAGGACAGCTTTGTTGGAGATCATCAGATATTTATGTCATGGTCAGAGCACTTCCCCACCAGCTGCTATAGCAACAGTGAAGGGGGAGCATGCTCAGTGTGAGCTGTTCCCTTTGCTCATGGTCGGTGTTGGCATGGAGGCAAATGAGGCTGCAGAAAGCAGAAGGTGTGAGGTGTGGCAGGCTGCAGGGGAGGAGAGGACATCAAAAATGGCATCGCCTCACTGAAAATGTGTGCCAAAGACGTCTGGAACTGGGATGTAGCGGACATCTTGGCTGCATCCTGCCTTGCCCCTTTTTCAGCGCTCCATTTGCAATCCAAAGGTGATCCAGGGAGGAAAAGCACAAACACATCCTGGAGGCACCACACAGGAGCCGCGTGCTGAAACGTCCCGTCTTTAACATGAATTATTAAGAGCTTTGCCTCCTCCATTACAGCTGAGACATGATGAAGAAAGATGGGAGGAATTTATAGCAACCATATAATCTTTAAATAAATAACAGAGCTGGATGTTTGCCATGTTGTTACTTAGCAACCGTTTCCAGACTTCATGAAGCACGTTTCATCCCGTCTGATGAGCCATGTGACGGCAGACTATAGAGGCTTTTTCAGGCTTCAGAGCATGTGGGAAACGTTGCGTTACACCAATAACAGGAGCCAACTCAAAATGCCGGCATGTTTTGTTGTGCACCAACCATTACTGTGAAACATCCCTTCCCTGGACATAAGGAACGGCCACCACAGCCACCCTTTTACCCCCTCAGGGGCTTGAATCATTGCATGGACGGTTTGCTGCAGCAGAAACGATGCTGTGCTGTTTACAACACCCCCCCCCCCCCTGTCAAATTGCACTCCTCCCTCCCCCCCAACATACACGTACGCACTCTATTCCAGCCAGTGTCGCTCCACAGCATCAGTCTTTGTGCTCCTCTTGTCGGCAGCACCTTGGAAACCTCTCCTCCTTCCCTCCGTACCTCCCCTCCTCAGCATCGTCTCAGCCCCCCTCTCTCTCTCTGCCCCGCATCTTTCCCACCATTCATGCCACTCCGTGGGATGACCGACTGAGCCGCTCCTGTTGACAAGAGGAGAAACTGAGAGCGCGAAGAGACAAAGAGACGGAGGGACCGGGTACTGAGCGGCAGCATGCAGGCCACTGCGGACATGACGAAGAAGGAGTGCTCCTGGAGCAGCTGGAAGGGCCAGGGTACTGACGCGTTTCTGTGTTTTTGTAGCGGTTGCATGTAGGTTCAATATTCCAGAAGACACGATGCATGTGCATATTCATCATCCAATGGTGAGTTTTATTTTTTTGCATGGACACGCCCTTAGACAGATTACCCCTCTGCTTGATATCTGCACCCAAAGAAAACAAAGAGGAGAGGCGGTGAACGACGGCGTTCATGCTGAGCTCCGTCTGGTTTGGGTGCATGCTGGTATCGATTCAAGCGTGCCATTGTTGATATCCCACTCCTCCCCGCCGTGCAGAGTGGCTGTATTTATACGCTCCGATTTATTTATTTTAGGGTGAAATCAGACTGCCAGACAATCGGATGGTGCTGACAGACTGTCTCCATAGTAACCAGGCCACACCCATCCTGATTACATCAGCCCCGGGTCCTAGGCCACCACGGCGGCCTGCAGAGCATCCTTCGGGGGGCCCAGAGGGGCCAGGAGAGAAAATGGCGGCGCTTTAACCACACCGTTCAGTTCAGCTGTGCAGCAACACAAAATAATGTATTCATTGTGCTACAGCAGGGATCACACGAGCATCTGACTGCAGCTTAGATCTCGAAAGACAACAAGACATTCTGTCTTCATGCTGCAGAGTTATTTAAGGAGTTAACACCCAACAGCTAAGAATGTAAAACACACTAAAATGAACGCTGATAGGAGCTGAAATCAAACCGATTTATGTTCTCCCTCTGAATCACGCTCAGTCATTTTTAAAGCTGCAGGCTTTTTGTTTAGTCATCCTTCCTGCTTAGCACATGACTGATTCAGCAACACTAGATAAACGCAGGCGGCTTAACGAAGTGATCGGAGGAGACAAACTGCTAATACGTCCAATTACCCCAATCCTCTTTTTTCTAAAGGTATCACACAAAAGACAACAAATCTCCTAATTTTCAACTATCTAAATATTCTAAGTAGGCATTGGCTGATATGATGAAAGTTTCAGAGTATTTACTAAAGAAATTTAATATATAACATGATCTTAATGCTTATTGCAAGTAATATTTAATCAAATACGCAACCTTTAACCATTTATTGGTATTTCAATTTACATTTAAGTCAAAGCAAAAAACACAACACTAAAGTGCTCAGGTACAGCCTGCAGTCAGAGCAGCTTGTAGTTTTAAGAACACATGACTACATCTCCAGCAGAGACTACTAAGAAAGTGAGATTTTTTGTTGTTTTGAGGAAGGGAAAACATGATTTCCCTTTTTCTTTTAGTCAGCTGACAGGCAGTGTGCAGCAACAGGTGTGGTACTCCATACAGCCAGAGGAAATTATAGCCACACTGACACTTTCTCAGGTTTTTAAACATTAAATGTTGCAACCAGCACAAGCATTACTCTTAATTTGACTTTTTTATTATGCATTTTTTTTAAGTATATATTTTTAAAAATTAAATAAAAATTAACAACCCATGCCTGAAAGGAATGGTGAAAAAAATGAAGCTTTCCATGTTTTCATATGTAGCATCACTTTCATAATAATAAGGAATACAACCTTAAAACAAAAAACATCTTTGTGCATGTTTTCCCTCCGTCTGGCTGAAGGCTCGTTTCAGGCCACAGGGATGTCTTCTGGTGATTCAATTAGGTCAGGCTAAACTAGTTTGGGTGGGATACGATATTATAGTCAGCTGTGTTATTCTGTTTGATCTGGTTTTGGCTCAGTGTTGAATGTACCAGGATGCTCTGGTTCTGCCTCTTGTGAAGAGATGTTAAAGATGAGAGCCACTTTCAGAAAGTCTGTAGCAGATGAAAAAGAAAACTCGAGTTATTTTCATTTTAAATGTGAAGACTCCAGCTGGGAGGCCTTTAACCCACATTTCCATCTGATTAACTGGCTTAAGAGAAAAAGCTTTTAGGGAAGCTCTTGGCTGTAAATGTTCCAAGTTTATCTGTTTTAAACTTTATTCACAACAAGATGATCGCTGTATGAGCAATGCTTGAATTTTCTCAGAAGATCTTGAGGCTTCGTCTATTTAAAAGGGCAGTAGTTTTAGTCCTAATGGATATGAGGTAGGTTTCATCTGTTTTAAAGGGTATAATCTTTAGCCTTAATGGGTTTCTATAAACTCATGTCAGCTTGTGTCAACTAAAGTGCTGTGTAGCTGTTTTTTACTTGAATGCATTTGCTCAGTCGGGCCGTTTAATCTGACTTTGTCGCCGTCCTGCGTGATAAAATGGAGCGTCTGTACTCCTGTGCTGTACGGGATCAGAGTCGAACGGCCGACGCTCCCAGAGGGGCGCTCTCTGTGAGGAGGAAAATGGAGCATGGTTACTATGGTAACTGCATCAGGCAGATCGCCGCTGGTTTTAAAGGGGCTGCAGCCCGAGCAGTTTTCCGAAGCGAGCTTTTTGGTTTCATATTTGTGTTCTGGTGGAAGCCTGATGGGCGACCACAGAGTCTGGATCTGTTTACGTTCGCCGAGTTGCACCGTGGCTCAACCACACCCCATCCACACTCTCCCCTCAGCCCAATGCTGATTTGCTGGCGGTGCCGGCGCCCCTCCCTTGCCGTGTAAGGAGGAGGGGGGGGGGGACGTCCCCCTCCAGTGCTCTCCTTTTGTCCGTGAATAAAGCAGCTGCCTCTTTCCTTGTTCAGCCATGGGAGCCGCAGGTCAGTACACACTTTTCTGTCACATCAAGGCGTTTCTCCCAGCAGCGCTGCTTCTGTAGAGCTTGTGTTTGTGTTGTTAGATGCTCTCTGCCTGTGCGTGACTGTGACAAGAGCATCTCCATTCATGTCTCTGGCCATATTCAGTCCGTCAGCAGCAGTTGTTACTGAATGGCTCCGTTTTTTTACTTCTGACGGGAGGTCATGCTGCGACGCCTCGCTGGAATGTTTCATGTCCAGCAGCAGCAGCACAGATTATTTAAAACCCAGAGAGCTTTGTTACCGTGCAGCCCCAGCCTGCCTTTCTGGCTTCCACAGACGCCTTTTAGCGGAGAGTAAAGATGGCCGTCATCACTATGCTGCTCACAGCTCTACAGCTAAAATTAGAGCGGACTTGCAGGCAGGCAGAGACACCCAGGAGAGCCAAGCAGCAAACCTCCGTTCATCTCCGATATATAAAACTTCACATGAAGTTGGCACCTCTCCCTGGCTTTTATAAATCGAGGCTTTCTCGGCCGATACCACAGAATGCATTGTGAACCCTGCTTGAACTGGGAGCTACAGTGTGGCGAGGAAGGCAGAGGGGAAACAGGCCAGTGTTGACAGTAGAGGACCGTGTCGGCTGCCGAAGCTGTAATGGTACACTGAGCTAATCCTCAGCTATCTCTTCTCCCTCGTCTTTGGAAGTAGCTTTGAATTACAGGCCCCAGCACCCAAAGATGGTGGAGGGGGAACAGCACAGTGCCGGCAGGGATGTTGGGCTGTAGACGCCACACACACGTTTGTTTCTTTAAAGTGAAACGGCGGCGTGTCGCTGCGCTGGTGCCTCGTCATCCCTCGCTGCGGCTCGGCCAGGTCGCAGTGAGCCGTTATCAACGACCTGCTGATTGTGCTGCCATTTCTGCTGCTGCAGGTCAATCATTCACAGGCCTGGGAGCAGCGGCTGCGGGTTCAGCGGCAGAGTAATCGTTGCATGTGTGCATGTATGAGACCGGACCAGGTGATCCAGAAAGCATCAGGGTTGCAGCGAGCTCCCATCTCCAGCAGAGGCAGTATAACTCTTAGGTGTGAAGATGAATGAAACCTCAACGCCATCTTGCAGCTCGTTGGCTCGCTGATGATTTAGAAGCTGGGTTAAACAGGATCCCGTGACAGCCGAATCTCCTTGAGGATGCTGGGTTATCAAGAGCTTCCCAGTGGTTTGACCCAAATATGAGATGTGCAGAGCACAGCCTCTTAAAAGGCTCGGTCCAGGTAATTGTGCTTATGGATTCTGAACTCCTCTGTTCTGTGCTTCCTCCTCAGCAATTGACCTCCTCTACTGGAGGAACGTGAAGCAGTCGGGCGCCGTGTTCAGCAGCGTCCTCCTGCTCCTGTTCTCCCTGACCCAGTTCAGCGTGGTCAGCGTCGGAGCCTACTTAGCTCTGGCGGCGCTCTCCGCCACCATCAGCTTCAGGATCTACAAGTCTGTGCTACAGGCCGTGCAGAAGACCGATGAGGGCCATCCTTTCAAGTGAGGGAAACGGGTTGATTTACCGCCCCTGCATGTCGTTTAGACTCACGTGAGACTGAAAGGTGCTTTACGATTTCGTTTCCAGGGCCTATCTGGAGATTGAGATGGCACTGTCTCAGGACCAGATCAGCAAATACGCAGATAAGATCCTCCTGTACAGCAACACCTGCATGAAGGAGCTCCGCAGGCTGTTTCTCGTACAGGATCTGGTGGACTCTTTGAAGGTTTGACCTCCATCACGGCTTTGCTTTTTATTGCAGCTCAGACGAGATGTTTGCTCAAAGCTCACTGTGCTTCAGTTTGCAGTTCTGATGTGGCTGCTGACCTACGTGGGTGCACTCTTCAACGGCCTGACACTGCTCATCCTAGGTGAGATCATCCCTCCTCTGATTTAACCCTGCTGTTTTCAGGCGCTGCTGATGACTCAACACGGCGAAGTGTTTTACTGTCATTTATTTTATTTAAGCCACTGGTCAAACTCATTAATCCGGATAAAATGCAGCCTAAAAACAAGCTTCCTCACAGCTCTACTGACATCAATTCTGTATTTTTATTTTTTGTTTAATTTAACTCCTCGTTCAGAGGAGTTTCCTTGTTTTCTGTTCAGCTCCAGCAGGACATTTTAACAGGGCTCCTGTGCAGTCTGGAAAATTATGGGATTAAAACCTGGAAAAATAAAACAGTATGGAGAATATTTAGATTTCCAGACTATTTCTTATTCCCCACTGTCTAAATGTTGTCTCATTACTTGTGTATTCTCATCTCATCTCGTTATATCTTTTATTGCATCATTCCTTCACTTTGCTTCCTTGTATCCCCTTCCTTTCATCCTTAAGGGTATCTCCTTCCTCCCTCTCAATCATACCTTCCCTCCTTGTATCCTCTCATTTCCTTGCATCAATCCTTTAAGTTGTTCTGTCCTACTACCTTGTCTTCCTTCTGTTATTCATTCTTCCCATCATCTCTTTCTGCCTCCTTCCCTTCTTTATTTCCTCCTGCTCGTCCTTTTTGATCCTCCCTTGAGTGCTCATCCTTTCGTTCAGTTTTTCCTAGTTTCTGATCTGCCATAATTTCCAGGGTAATCTTGCATTTTTATATATTCCTTGGAATGTGAAAGACTGGGAACATCGGGAAGTAGAGAATTAAATCCGTGCTTAAACCACATGCAAGATCCCAACAGTGGTTCAAAAAGTAAAATAAATTGTTCCTCTTTTGATGTCATTGGCCCAAATTAAAAAAAGAAAAATTTATTTGCAGGGTTTTTCCTTCTCAGGGTGGATTTAAAAAGTTTTTTTGTAAAATCCTGCAAAGTTTATTCACCTGCTGGTTTTTACAGTCAGTCTACATCTGTTTGTCTTGACCACTGGCTATGATCTTTAAAGACTTTCATCGCTGACGTTTCAGTGAGAAGATCTGGTCTTTTCTTCTGTATCAACTATTCCTCCTTATTTTCCTCTACAGCTGTGGTGTCCATGTTCACTTTGCCTGTGGTCTATGAAAAACATCAGGTGAGGAGCAGGAATATCTCAGCTCAGTCCTGGTTCTGAAGATCTTGTGCAGCCTTTCAACGGGTCCGTTTCTTGTTTACAGGCACAGATTGATCAATACGTGGGACTAATACGGACCCAGGTCAACTCTGTGGTGGAGAAGTGAGTGAATGCAATGCAGATTTTATATTTTTTGCTATATATTGCTTTTCTTGGGTTTAAAAAATGGACTGAAATATCGCTAGAGAACGTATCGCTCAGAAACAGCAGCAGATGAACCAGAGGTTTTACTCATTTGCAATTGTTTCTGTAACAAAGCTCGCTGCTCATTTTAATATTTGAAAAAGTTTACATTTTCAATGGGAGTTTGTTTTAGGTTACTTTTTGGATTCTTCAAAAATTAGCTGCAGTTCAACTACATTTACCCTTTAAACTGAACATTAACGCTCAATTCTGCAGCAAAATAAAAGTTCACAATATACTGTTGCCCCTTAAAATTAAACCTTACCTCAAACTTGTAACAATGCACCAAAGTAGAGTCTCTCTCCCTCTCTCTCCAGGGTCCAGGCGAAGATCCCCGGGGCCAAGAGGAAGGAGGAGTAATGCCGTCCGTGTCACCTTGAAGCTGACGGTGCGGTCCAGCTCCGAGTCGGGCTCCCGGCTGAAGGGCCCGATCATCATCTGTGGGGCGTAGTGCTTTGTCATCTTGGTGTTCTCTAAAAGCATCCACTGGAGAAGCCTTCACCCTGTCTATAGCAGTCTAACACTAACACAGTCACAGTATGTGTATATTCCTGCTTCTAGGTAGACTACACAACTCAAAGACAAAAAAAGAACCTGTTTGTGTTGCTTATTATGAAGTGCATGAAGTTGAGCCTTGGGTAAATAATATTTGATATCTTTTGTGCAGTTTTGAAAATCACGCTACATTTTTGCTTTGCAGTGCTTACCACAAGTTGTCTGGTTCGGCCCCAAAAGGCTGAAAGCCCACTGACTTCCTCCGCTGCCAGTGTTAAATACTGCTTCATGTCTCTGAGTTAGCAGTCGGGGCTTTTCTCAGTATGTCAATATACTATATAAATAATAAAAAAATGTTCTTTCGGTGTTTCCAAGCACAAGATAATTTACAATATGCGTGTTAGATGTGGTAACTGTAGGGGTTTTGCTCTTTGTAATAATCATAAGGAACAACACACACGCTCACGTTAGGTACTGTTGTACAAGTATGAAGACAAGGTGATATTAAGCTTGTTTGAATAACTGTCCAACTTTGTATTTTGTTCAGCTATACTCTGTAGTTCTCTAGACCCTGGACTCTAACTATTTGCACTTACAGTATGTATTTAATTACAGGAATAAAAAAAAATAAAATAAATGTACCTTGATGTAACACCTCCTCAGCCACCTGATTCTTTCTACCAACTACAGAGGAGTCTCCGAAGGTCCAACTCTGTCCTGATGAAGCTCTTGTGTCGAGTCTCGGTTTGGAGAGCTATAAATACAAAGCTCTGGATTCTGGCACAGCAGAGTGCTGTGTAGACATATTTTAGTTGAGTCAGGGGTCACAATGAGCCTGTCTGGGCTAAAAAAATAAAATAAAAAAAGGTGGACGGCATTCGTCTGTTGCAAACTATTTTTATTGGCCTGCAGAAAGACACACCGAACTTAAAACTGCCTTTACAGATCAACCGCGAACAGTGACAACAGAAAAAGATTTTACAGCGCCGCTAAAAGTCTTGTATAAACATAAAAACGTTATAAACGGCTAAATCAAATACTCTTAATTTTTATCAGTTCCAAACTGAGTCTTTGTTTAACCATTGAGCACGATGGGAGAATGAAGCTGGAAGAGAGCACCTCGGGCGTCTCCACCTCCTCGTTCTGCAATGTCCATTCTGAGAGAAGGGTCAACCTGCAGGTCAAGAGGTGCTTTAAAACAACTGAGAAAGAAATGATCCGAACCACAAAAGAAGAAGTACTCCTCTGTACCGCACCTGGTTCCACTTTCCTTGATTTTCATACATCATTGGAGTAACGGTTTCTCTTGGAGGAGACCTTATGAACAGTCTGCAAAGCAAACAACAGTGTTACTGGTTGTGTTGACCTCATCAGTTTCCTGTGTGTGTGTGTGTGTGTGTGAGAGAGACCTGGTCAAGCCGTCCCGGCAGTCCTCCTGCAGCTGACTGATCCTGTCAGGGCTCAGATGCAGGGTGTTGCTGGGCCCGTTGGACAGCAGGCCGTTGATGGCCACCCGCAGAGCGTTTATCTGAAAGCAGACAGCGAGCCAATTCTGTGAGAATCCCACACGTCACTTCAAATAAAAAATAAAAAAATGACATTACGATCATGAAAGGTCTGCACCTGTGCAGCATTATATATAAACTGGGGAGTACTGTAAATTCTGACACCTTCCTATCAGAACCAGATAGTTCATCTTCAGCAGTTTAAGCTACAGTAGAAAGTAGGGGTGAAACTGTCTGTTTTAATAATTACTGTGATAAAATCCTTCCAGAATACTATTACTATTAAAGCCGTATGACGAATTAATAGAATAATCCTTTATTGTCCCACAAAGGGGACATTCAGCTGTAAAAGCAGCAAAGTAACCGGTGATAGAAGCATTTAGGCCACGTCCACACGAAGCCGGTGCGTTCCCTATCTGATTATTTTTTTCCTCGTTCTAAAAAAAATTCCATAAACACGGCGTCGTCTCAAGAAATATCTGCGTACACACGAAACCACTGAAACCGACAGAAACCGGTGTAGTATATATGCCAGACCAGTATGGGGCGCAGTAATTCTGCCACAGAGATACACTATACACAGAGAAGACTTTGAGCGTGCGCATAACCTTGCGCGCTGTACACGTACCAAGAATACATTTATAGCAAAGCAATAGATATTGCTGTAATAAAGCTAGTAGACTTAGGAGCATCTGCAGCACTAACAAAATCATGTAGTCCACCATTACAGGTCCTTCTCAAAAAATTAGCATATTGTGATAAAGTTCATTCATTTCCATAATGTAATGATAAAAATAAAACGTTCATATATTTTAGATTCATTGCACACCAACTGAAATATTTCAGGTCTTTTATTGTTTTAAAACTGATGATTTTGGCATACAGCTCATGAAAACCCAAAATTCCTATCTCAAAAAATTAGCATATTTCATCCGACCAATAAAAGAAAAGTGTTTTTAATACAAAAAAAAGTCAACCTTCAAATAATTATGTTCAGTTATGCACTCAATACTTGGTCGGGAATCCTTTTGCAGAAATGACTGCTTCAATGCGGCGTGGCATGGAGGCAATCAGCCTGTGGCACTGCTGAGGTGTTATGGAGGCCCAGGATGCTTCGATAGCGGCCTGAAGCTCATCCAGTGTTGGGTCTTGCGTCTCTCAACTTCCTCTTCACAATATCCCACAGATTCTCTATGGGGTTCAGGTCAGGAGAGTTGGCAGGCCAACTGAGCACAGTAATACCATGGTCAGTAAACCATTTACCAGTGGTTTTGGCACTGTGAGCAGGTGCCAGGTCGTGCTGAAAAATGAAATCTTCATCTCCATAAATATTTTCAGCAGATGGAAGCATGAAGTGCTCCAAAATCTCCTGATGGCCAGCTGCATTGACCCTGCCCTTGATAAAACACAGTGGACCAACACCAGCAGCTGACATGGCACCCCAGACCATCACTGACTGTCTGTGACACTGGACTTCAGGCATTTTGGCATTTCCTTCTCCCCAGTCTTCCTCCAGACTCTGGCACCTTGATTTCCGAATGACATGCAAGTACTTTGGACCACTGAGCAAAAGTCCAGCGCTGCTTCTCTGTAGCCCAGGTCAGGTGCTTCTGCCGCTGTTTCTGGTTCAAAAGTGGCTTGACCTGGGGAATGCAGCACCTTTAGCCCATTTCCTGCACACGCCTGTGCACGGTGGCTCTGGATGTTTCTACTCCAGACTCAGTCCACTGCTTCCGCAGGTCCCCCAAGGTCTGGAATCGGTCCTTCTCCACAATCTTCCTCAGGGTCCGGTCACCTCTTCTCGTTGTGCAGCGTTTTCTGCCACACTTTTTCCTTCCCACAGACTTCCCACTGAGGTGCCTTGATACAGCACTCTGGGAACAGCCTATTCGTTCAGAAATTTCTTTCTGTGTCTTACCCTCTTGCTTGAGGGTGTCAATGAGGGCCTTCTGGGCAGCAGTCAGGTCAGCAGTCTTGCCCATGATTGCGGTTTTGAGTAATGAACCAGGCTGGGAGTTTTTAAAAGCCTCAGGAATCTTTTGCAGGTGTTTAGAGTTAATTAGTTGATTCAGATGATTAGGTTAATAGCTCGTTTAGAGAACCTTTTCATGATATGCTAATTTTTTGAGATAGGAATTTTGGGTTTTCATGAGCTGTATGCCAAAATCATCAGTTTTAAAACAATAAAAGACCTGAAATATTTCAGTTGGTGTGCAATGAATCTAAAATATATGAAAGTTTAATTTTTATCATTACATTATGGAAAAGAATGAACTTTATCACAATATGCTAATTTTTTGAGAAGGACCTGTATTGTTGTTGCAGTTACTTGTGACGCAAGCCGACACATGATGTGATGACATCATCGTTTCACAAAATATACGGACTGGCTGTACACACGAAACTGCAAGGGTGTCATTTTCAGATTTATCCACTTTGGGACCCGGTTTCAAAAAATAGCGGTTTCAGTCTCCCAAAACGCCGGATCCGTTTGGACGAAACGCTAATACGATAAAAAATGTATACGTATACAGCGAAACGCGTCTCCGTGTGGACAGGCCCTTAGATTCACACAAGTATAAAAGTATGAACACAGGATTAAGAATTATATAATTAATAATATGTACATTAAGGACAATATTACAAAACCAAAGAAATAAAGCGGCATACTCAGATTTGATGGGCAATTGACTAGAATAATTTAAAAACCAAAACTATTACCAGAGTGTGCATGTTTAGTTGTGTTATCGCATTATTTACAAGATGCTAACAGAATGTAAACTGTGAAAAACAGATGTGCAAATAGCAGCAGGAGAAATGTTACTTGAGTGAGTTAAACAGTGCAAATTACAGCAGGGGTGTAGACATTGAGTTTGTTTGGAGCAGTTCTGGTTGTGGAGTCAAACAGCTGCAGGGAGGAAGGACCTGCAAAAACGCTCCATGAGGGGAAAATGGAGCGTGGTTGGTGCGGTGTCTGCAGTGATGGGAGCGCTGTACCGGTCTGTCGTGGTGAAGAGAGATTTACCGGTTGATCTACGTTTCTGACCTCATTTATAGTCACAAGCGATGGGTAGTGACCGAAATAACGTGATCACGGATATGGATTTTGGCGTCTGGTCTCTCCTTTAGAGATGGGGTGAGAAGCTCGGTCATCCAGGAGGAGCTGCTGCTCATCCACATCGAGAGAAGCCAGCTGAGGCATCTGGTTAGAACGCCTCCCTGGTGAGGTGTTCTGGGTACGTCCCAACAGGAGGTGAACCAGAGGAGGACCCAGGACACGCTGGAAGGACAATGTTTCCCAGCTGGCCTGGGAGCGCCTTGGGATTTCCCCAGTGAAGCTGGCCCAAGTGGCTGGAAAGAGGGACGATTGGGTCTCTCTAATAAGGCTGCTGCCTAAGCGAATCGATCCCAGATTGAGCCAAAGTGAATGAACAGATGACCAAACCTCCTTCAAATCTTTCAAATAATCATATTCAAGTTTTATATAAACTGGACTCTGAGCTTAGAGTTTGTTCTCAGCTCAAACAGTCTTGATGCAGGATCAGTTGTTTGTCTGCACGGATTCCTTCACGCCATCATTCAATAATGAGTAGTATTTAATAAATGATACCCTACCACTACTCCTCCTCCCAATAATAATAATAATAATAATAATAATAATAATAAATATCTGCTGCTGGTCCTTATTTAAACCAGGGCTCTGCAAACTTTACAATCAAAACAGACATTTTTGTTCTTAGTCCAGCAGAATAAAACTCGTTTAGAGCTGCAGATGCTACCTCATTTTTGATACACTTTAGGAATTTTGTCATTTTAAAAGAAGCACAATTTTTCTTCCGTTTTTAAACTGTCCAACTGTGCTTACTGCCGCTCTGCATTATGGGTCTTGTAGTTGTATCACAGCAGCACTACATGAGCCAGAAAATAAATGTTTTTAAATGAATGTCATTTAAGACACTGTATGGGGAAAAATTGGAAATTTAAGACATTTTAAGGCCTTAAATTTAGAAAAAAAAATAGAAAACTTTGTTCTGTTAGTCTTTGGTCACTTTCTTTAAGATCTATAGTAAAATGGAAAATCTGGACAAATTAAAGATGTAGATCTAAAAACTGAAGGATTTTTAAGACCCTGCAGAAACCCATGAGTGGTTTTAAAAGTTGTTTAAGCATTAGTATACCTTGATAACAAAAACCAGCCTAAGACAGTAGAGTAAGGTACTACTGGACAGCGCTGGAGATGTTTCTATATATTTTCCTACTTCTCTAATTACAGCCGCTACCTCGATGATGTCCATGACGTCGAACTTGACGTCAAAGGCCAGTTCGATGTCATTCTCAGGCAGGATGGCCTCCTGTGTTTGGCTGTTGAAGCCTAAGCCGCAGAGGGCACCGGTGTAGTAGCTCCGTTCCTCGTTCGTGCTGCAAAAAGTTAAAAAGGTTGGACATCCTTCCTCAGTAACACATTTAACTGCGTCAGCGAGGTAGGGTGAACAGACCGCAACTCCATGATGGGAGTGAAGAGCATCACCACCAGGCCGGGCAGTCCAGGGATGTCGGGCAGGATGGAGGTATCGTTCAGCAGGATACTAGTACCTTATGAGAAACACAATGCTTTATCACCTTCCTGCACTGAGTTGAGATGTATTCTGTGTTTACTTTCTTCATCACGGTTTTCAGATAAGTTCAAATTGCATAAGGCATGATGGCAGTTTAAGCTGCAACATTTCTTTCATACTGAACCTGAAGCGTTGATGGCCACCGCCGTGGCCACCAGCATTCTTTGATGTTTTAAATGTGGGTTTTCATTCACACTCATGGAGTTGATGCTGCTCCTCTCGATATTCACGGTCCTGCAGGACGAGACGCTGCTCGTCGGCAAACGGGACGAGATTTAACTACTTGAATACTTCATATTTGCTGCTTCTTACCTGTAGTAGGTTTTCCTGCTCAAGCTGTAGAAGTTTGTTTGGTAAGGACTCGAAGGTCCGATCAGATTAACCTGAATAATCAGAAAGGAGAGGAGAAACTTATCAGACAATCCTTCGTGCATTTCCAGAGCACCATGACTCAGATCGGTGGAGTTGTTCTGGTTAAGAGATCAAGTGGGAGTGAAATGCTACCACCTAATGGACAATGCGTATCATTAATCTAACAGGGTTTTTACAATGTTTTCCACTGCAATCTACTTTTTCCAGACAAAACGTCTAGAATTGAAGGTTCTGTGTGTTTGAGAAATCATGAAGCAACATAATTGTGAAGTTCGCTTATGCAGTGTGGTAAAGGGCTATGTTATCACATTTTACACCAATTTAGATGTGCTTCATTTTAAAAATGTAAAATCGGATCCAAAAGGTACGCTACAAATAGGTTTGGGTACTTTTAGAATACCGTTAATGATGCCTGGTTTTCGATATCGGTTCCTGAACGATACTTTTTTCGGGATCTAAATGATTAATTTTAAGAGGAAAAATGAAAGTGCTTAATTTTTTGTTTTGTTTTTTTAAACTGAGGAAAAAACAGCAAACTTTCAGTGTAAGCAGTAAACTATAATTTAAGAAACATTTTTCTTTTTGGAACATGAAAAACAATCTAAATATTTGTATAAAAAATAAAAAGGTTGCCTTTTAGTGCAAAACATAAGACATGAAGATAAAATGCAAACCATTAAGTATTCTTGATGCAAGAAATATGAAACATCTACTCAAAATGCAGCCAAACCTTCGATGTTTTTTGGCATTTACTTAGTCCGCAAACTCATGTTATGCTGGAGTTTTTAAGTGTTGTAAACAAGAGGTGGGGATGTGTGTGAGAGAGCAGCGTCCGCCAGTCTGGTTTCTCAGTTAAACAACACGTTTAAAGGAGCCAGTTTGTGCACATCTCAGGTTTTTCAGGCAGTTTTTCGACATAGTCTTGGTCATCTTCAAGTGACCCAAATGCAAGAAACAAACAACACAGGGCATTGTGGATAAAGACAACCAAAACAAAAATGGAGCATGATTGCCTGGAGGAAAATAGAGGCAGTGGTGAAAAAAACAGAATTTATAAAAACACACGACACCCTTGGAAGAAGTGGAAGTTTGCAAGACAAAGAAGACACGTTTCCTTTGATTTAAAGAACTAGATGCCATTTTTGGCTCTCTTGGCGCCACCACAACCGAGTGTGTTATTCACAATAGTTTGTCCGCGAACTGTGGAGGCAGAAAGTGACCCTTAAAGTAGCGGCTCTAGAACTATAGACGGATCAGGCGAAATAACTGGAAGTCGAGCTTCCGCCATTATTGTGGTGACAGTTCCAAGTCAGGCAGCCATAGGCCCCATGTGCGAAGCAGGCATTTAAATATAAGCAGCAAGAAGTGGACCTTTTCTCTTTAGCGAACATGTCTAGGAAGGCTGGGAGGACGTGTTCAGTCATCGGTAGGGATGTGTACTGAAACCCGGTATTGAATTGGCCCCGGGGCTGATTCTGACGGTCCACCCGGACTGATAAGCTTCAGCCTTATTGGTCCTCTTAACGGTAAAATTAAGGTCGTATTCATGTTTTGCGGGAGATATAAACACAAGCCAAACACTGTATTGCAGACCACTCCTCCTTAACAAGCTGCAGCAACAACAACCCTTGAATCAGATACAACAGGTATGTATGTTTGTATGCAAAGCAAACACGTGAAGCATGGACATAACATGCCATTTTATTCTTACAATTAATAAATGATGGATATTTTGAACAACAGCTTCCTTCTTGTCCAAGTAAAAAAAAAAAATCTTAAACTACAGTTCATTATTTGTGTTTTTCCCCTTTTGTTTTAGTCTTTAAAAAAAAAAAGTACCGATAAGGATACAGATAAAGTACCGGGTCGATAAGGAGTATCGTTAAGAGTAGTAATATCGATAAATCCTTAATGATACCCATCCCTATCGGCTGTTCTAACAACAGAAAACTAAGGTTTCCTGTGCGTCCCGAGGGCCAAGGTGTTCGCCACAAGTGGGTAAAGAACATAAACAAAGGATTTCGTTCCAAATAAAAACAGCACAAGTATTTCTTCTCGTGCCACAATAACTAGCATTCAGAATAGTAAACAGCTAACTTGAACCTAGCTATTGCTACTGGCTAACGTTAGCTATGTAATGTTTACACTGTGCAACTCGTATCAGTTTTCAAGCCAGTGTTTACAACTTTCAGTGCAAGTTGGCCCCAGTGCATAGACTGAGATTGAGGTTGCAGGAAATAAAAAAGTTCATGTTACTTGGGTGCTTAGATTAATGCTAGTCATGGGGAGTAGGGATGGGCGATATAGCCTCAAATCTATATTGCGATATAATCTAAAGCATGTGCGGTAACGATATCCATCGAGATATATTCTTTTCTTTTCTTTATATATGTCAAAATGACATATGTTTATTAACGTTCTCACTTTCCAGTTACATTGCAGCAAAACAACTACAAATAAGTGTAGAATGCCATTTAAAGAACATTTATCGTGCAAAATGCATTGAAAAATATTCAAATCTTTTTCCGAAGAAATGCAACACGAAAATTCTCACAGCATAAAGATAATAAATTTAAAGCTAAATGTTTTTGTTTTGTTTTTTTTAAACACGAAGTTAAAATTTTTCTACTTTCCTGGTTACTTATTTATAAATTTAATATCGCACGAAAATAAACCTGCAGATATTTGAATTAAAAATGCTTTAAGTCCAATAGGTTAAATGGAAAACGACACATTTTAATCTTGCAATGTGTCGTGTAAATATGAACACTGAACATCAGTATTTATCCTCCTTGATGACATCAAAATGCACAATCGATGTAGGCCGGTATAGTCAAAATCTCTACCTTTGGCTAAATTTATATCATTTCTACCTTATACCTTCTACATCGCCCACCACTAATGGGGAGACAGTGTTTGTTTACCTACAGCATGAACAAATACGCCGACTGCTTTAGTATTAGAAGCACATGTAAAAGTAAATTATGGTTACATGTACCAACATCCTGAGGACTCGGAGTAAGTGATTATCAGCTTGCTAACTTCTGCACACCTATACTATACTGTATGTGCAGTGTTTAACAGTACAGTCTATCATCTCCCTATTAATTGTTCCCGTTTATTGCTCAAACAAATGATTAAGTCATAAATAAATAAAGGAATCCATTTAATATACTTTTATCAGTTACTGGGGGCCATTGTCTAACATCATCAATCCAAGTATTCATCATGCTGTCACAGTTTACAATGACAGCATGATGAATGAATCAGGGACACAACAATGGCGGTGCCGCAAGATGGAGACATACATAACCCCTCGCCGGATTCGTCCATCATCCCCGGTTTACCTGGCATTTCGACATTAGACTAAATTTCACAGGAGCGCTCCAAGTACACTGATGTATGATTACAGACTGGAAAGAGTTAAAGCATCTCATGCATTCATTTTGCTCTCACTGGGTACTGAAGGTGTATCCAGTGACTTCACATTTACTGAGCGCATTAAAATGTTTGCTGACCACCAAACCAAGCTGTGTTCATACATTTGTCTTGGAGCAGGACTTGGGGCTACTGGAAAACTGAGTCAGCAGAAACTTGATGGTCTCCTCGTCCTCTTTCTTGCGATCTCTCCAGGAGCTGCTGACAGAACTGGGAACGTATGTTCCTTTCTTAATGTCATCGTACATCGACAACAGGTCTTCATGGCTTTGCTGAAACAGACACAAAAGCAGAGTTTTATCATTTTATCCAAATAAATTTAACAGTGTGCAACACTACATTTTCCAACTACAAAATCTGACTAAATGTTTCCGATAAAAAAAGCATACTTTTTGTTTTAGATGGAAATTATATGATTGATTTACGCACAGCTAAGACCCTTCATGTCACCTGAGATTCAATGTTTTCCTCTGTCTTCACAGCATGCCCCTCCTCCACTAGTATGTCCAACACGCTGGTACTTTTTGACTCCTTGTTGATGAGCAGCTCTACACGCATGACGCCGTACAGGATGGAGTAGAGAGAAACAATGACCGACTGATGCTTCACCATTGTTATGAAGCAGTCCCGGGCACGGCTGCTCCACTGGTTTCCCAGTATGATGGACTGGGCTGAAGGACGCATTCCAGCAACTTGGAACTCATGGGCCTGAGAGACGAGCAGAGACTCATCATGTCAAACGTCCTGGAAGAAAACATTTTCAGCCCAGGATGCGAAGTCTACCTGAAAAGGCTGAGCCAGCAGATCGGATGGAAGCTTTCGGAGGCTGCAGGAGGAAACGACGGCTGTGTTGCCAAAGTCCAAAAAGAAAACCTGCAAAAAGAAAGAAAAAAAATGGTTCAAAATAAACTCAGCATCTGTATCATTTAAACATCAATTCAGCTTTAAAATATCAATTTGATACTTTAGTCTAGCACAAAAAAAAGCTGCACAAGACAATCTCAACTGTCATCGATTTGCTAATATCTACAACTGAAAAGGAGTACCGCAATTTTCGGACTATAAGCCACTACTTTTTTCACACGCTTTGGACCCTGCGTCCTATACAACGATGTGACTAATTTATAGATTTTTACTGGCTAATTGACTCCAGGGGGCACAATAGCAGGAAGTGCAAAAGCGAGACAGACATGTGAGAAAAGATTATGCACCAAAGAAGACACTACTGGTAGTTTTCATGCACACGCCCTCAACATGGAAAAACACACAAATAAATGCAGCTTTTAAATTAAAGGCAATCAAACTGGCCATGAAAGAAGGAAATAGAGCTACAGCATGTAAGCTTGAAATCAATGAATCGATGGTGAGACATTGGAGGAGGCACTGGGAAGACCTGAGTCACTGTAAAAAAAAAAAAAAAAAGATGACTTCGGTGGCTTTAGTGAGGAAGAGGAACATGGCAACCAATGACTTTTCTGAAAGGCTAAAGTATGTTTTATTTTCTAACCTGACATGTTGCTCTCGTGTTGTGTTGGCACCCTACTGCTGATTTTCAGGCAGAGTAAAAAAAAAAAAAAAAAAAACACGTCTTAAATTAGAACCTATAGAAGTACTCGGACCTCCGCAAGGGCCACTCAGTCCCCCTCCATCCTCATGTTATCTACTTCTAACTTTTGGTACTTTTCCAGTTTCCAATCTGATTCAGGGCTGCTGCGCGAGGGGAGCTGCTTGTGAGCTCTCTGACAAGGGAGAGGAGGTCAATGCCGCTGGTCGGTGGGTGGATATGCGCTTCATGTCGGATCAACACCAAAATTCAATCAGTTGTTCCTGGTCACATTGTAGACATTTCCTGAAAATATCATCAAAATCTGTCCAAAACCTTTTGAGTTATGTTGCTAAGAGACAGACAGACGGGTATGAAAACATTACCTCCAGGGGGAGGTAAATAAAAAAAAATCTTCCGTGTCTTTCTGCGTAAATATCTCATGTTACAACATGGAAACATGCGGCTTATATTCAGGTGCGCCCTGTATACATGTTCAAAATGTTTTTTTTTGTTTATTATCTGGTGTGGCTTATATTCAGGTGCGTTCAATAGTCTGAAAACTACGGTAGCATAACCTCACTACCCTAAAGACTGCGTGCTCTCCTTTAAATATTTTGTACTGATGACGATTTGCCCACACAGGTAATTTATGGCAAACTGCACCAAAATCCCCTCACAGTGGCGAGTGGGTAAAATTTGGCCTGCAGGCCCAGAGTTTGACATGAAGAGAAACATGCAAGGAAGAATAAACCCTCCCGGCTGAGTGTGAGAAGAATTCACCTCCACCGAGTTACCGCGCATGTGCAGGATCTTGGCTCGGTAGTACAGACTCTCCTCGTTGGTCTCGGAGTACGGCGCCAGACACAGCAGGTTTGGGTAAAGCGACACAGTCACAGGAGATAAAGTGCTCTTGTTGATCTCCGCCGTCAGACGGCGCTGCTTTTCCAAGCTGGCTTCATCCGCTGGGAACCCCCAGAAATGCCCCACGTCAATCACCTGCAGCAGCGAGTTACCGGAGAAACACAAACCATGGCTTCTGTTGCGTTCTAGGACATCTAAATTTCTGTTGCCGCCACTTATAATTGTTTGTTTGTCAAACTGCTAGAGAGAGTACTGACCTCTGTGATGTTCACAACAAACAGGCGACTGGGAGGCAGCTTGTCGGGGTTAAGCTTGCTGCAGACCGCATCCAAAAGGGAGAGAGACTGGCTCTGGACATCAGCAGTCAATCTGTCCGTGAAACACAAACAACGTCCTGTAACGTTACAGACTGAGAATCTTCGCCAACACCGGACTCTTATCTCTGCATTTCCATCTATGAATGCATCTTCTTTAAATGTGTAAGCCTTAAAGCATCTTGGATCAAAACAACTAAATGTTTTCCATATTTTTAAAATACGTCATAATAGCTAGTAGCTTCTTAACGTGCATTTTTGTTTTATAAGTTGAAGCCAAATGTATTCATAGGCACATTTAATAAGCAATAAGGCCCGACTCTAGCACTGTTCAGAGAAAAACTGTACAGCTGATTTATTAAATTTAAAAGAAGCAGACAACTGCAAAAAATACAAATAAAAATTCAAAGTGAAAATGTCCTGCATGTATGGAAGGCCACAAGCTGTTTTTCAAGCCTTTATTTTCTGCTTGTAGCTAATGAAAACATGTCCTGGACTTGCACATATACAGGTCCTTCTCAAAAAATTTGCAAATTGTGATAAAGTTCATTCTTTTCCATACTGTAAAGATAAAAATTTAACTTTCATATATTTTAGATTCATTGCACACCAACTGAAATATTTCGGGTCTTTTATTGTTTTAAAACTGATGATTTTGGCATACAGCTCATGAAAACCCCAAATTCCTATCTCAAAAAATTAGCATATTTCATCCGACCAATAAAAGAAAAGTGTTTTTAATAAAAAAAAAGTCAACCTTCAAATAATTATGTTCAGTTATGCACTCAATACTTGGTCGGGAATCCTTTTGCAGAAATGACTGCTTCAATGCGGCGTGGCATGGAGGCAATCAGCCTGTGGCATTGCTGAGGTGTTATGGAGGCCCAGGATGCTTCATTTACCAGTGGTTTTGGCACTGTGAGCAGGTGCCAGGTCGTGCTGAAAAATGAAATCTTCATCTCCATAAAGCTTTTCAGCAGATGGAACCATGAAGTGCTCCAAAATCTCCTGATAGCTAGCTGCATTGACCCTGCCCTTGATAAAACACAGTGGACCAACACCAGCAGCTGACATGGCACCCCAGACCATCACTGACTGTGGGTACTTGACACTGGACTTCAGGCATTTTGGCATTTCCTTCTCCCCAGTCTTCCTCCAGACTCTGGCACCTTCATTTCCGAATGACATGCAAAATGTGCTTCCATCCGAAAACAGTACTTTGGACCACTGAGCAACAGTCCAGTGCTGCTTCTCTGTAGCCCAGTTTAGGCGCTTCTGCCGCTGTTTCTGGTTCAAAAGTGGCTTGTAGCCCATTTCCTGCACACGCCTGTGCACGGTGGCTCTGGATGTTTCTACTCCAGACTCAGTCCACTCCTTCCGCAGGTCCCCCAAGGTCTGGAATCGGTCCTTCTCCACAATCTTCCTCAGGGTCCGGTCACCTCTTCTCGTTGTGCAGCGTTTTCTGCCACACTTTTTCCTTCCCACAGACTTCCCACTGAGGTGCCTTGATACAGCACCCTGGGAACAGCCTATTCGTTCAGAAATGTCTTTCTGTGTCTTACCCTCTTGCTTGAGGGTGTCAATGATGGCCTTCTGGGCAGCAGGCAGGTCGGCAGTCTTACCCATGATTGCGGTTTTGAGTAATGAACCAGGCTGGGAGTTTTTAAAAGCCTCAGGAATCTTTTGCAGGTGTTTAGAGATAATTAGTTGATTCAGATGATTAGGTTAATAGCTCGTTTAGAGAACCTTTTCATGATATGCTAATTTTTTGAGATAGGAATTTGGGGTTTTCATGAGCTGTATGCCAAAATCATCAGTTTTAAAACAATAAAAGACCTGAAACATTTCAGTTGGTGTGCAATGAATCTAAAATATATGAAAGTTTAATTTTTATCATTACATTATGGAAAAGAATGAACTTTATCACAATATGCTAATTTTTTTAGAAGGACCTGTATATATTTCTATCTATATAAAATAAGGGTTCATGTAACTTAAATATTATGCCCACATTTATCTTCACAAGAAGCCTTATCTGGGGAAAAACAAAAACATCTCAACTATGATTTGATGCCTGGAGCTCCCACCCCTATAATGCTCAGAACAAGTCAAGTTGATTTGTACAGCACATTTCAGCCACAAGGCAGTTTAAAGTGCTTTACATGATAAAAAAGTAACAACAAAAAAAGGAAACCATACATTACGGTGGAAAATAAAGAGAAGTGTTGAAAAGCTGCAATCCAGGCTAGAATTAATGATTATTGATCAAAGGCAGCTCTAAACAGATGGTTTTTAGCCTTGATTTGAAGTTTTTTGGATGATTTTTTGCAGAAAAGAGGAGCATAAAACCTAAATGTTTCTTTCTCCATGTTTGGTTCTGATTCTGGGGATGCAGAGTGGACTAGAACTAAAAGACCGGAGCGGTCTGGAACGTTGATATGACGACAACAGATCTTTAATGTATTTAGGTGCTAAGCCATTCAATTATTTATAAACTAGGAGTATTTAGAAGTCTATTCTCTGAGCTACAGGGAGCCAGTATAAGGACTTTATAACTGGGGTGATGTGCTCTACTTTCCTGGTTCTAGTGAGGAACATGAGCAGCAGCGTTCTGGATCAGCTGCAGCTGTCTGACTTTTTAGGCAGACCTGTGAAGACGCTGTTGCAGTAATCAATCCGACTAAAGATAAACGCATGGATGAGTTTCTCTAGATCTTGTTCGGACATTAGTCCTTTAATCCCAGAAATGTTCTTCAGGTGATTTTAGTATGACTATGTAACTGTCTTTATGTGTCTCCGGATGTTTAGGTCCGAGTACATTGCCACATTTTAGACCTGATCAGTAGTTTCTAGCTGTAATAACTGAACCTGTGTGCTGACTCTGGATCGGTCCTCTTTAGGTCCGAAAACAATTACTTCAGTTTTGTTCCTGTTCAACTAGAGAAGGTTATGGCACATCCATGCATTGATTTGTTCTATGCATCTGCTCTGGATTAACAGTCACCCGGTGAGATTGTAATGTAGAGCTGTATAAAATCTGCATAGTTCATCTTTTTATTTGTTATAAATAATCTAGGCTAGCAGGAGACCCAAGATGGAGCCTTGGGGTACTCCACATGCGACTGCTTTCCACTCCGATGAAAAGTTACCTATTGTATCTCTCAACAGTCAGGCTGAGGATCAGTGTGTCACGATGCATCATGGCTCAATGCAGGAACCTGGCTGTCATTTTAAAGTGGCTTATTCCAAAAACTCCCAAAGGTTTATCAGTAACACGTTTAGCTTACAAGCAACCAAACTGTACCGTGAAAATCTCAGGTGAGTTAATGATCTCCTCCCTGCGCATAATTCGATCTGTCCAGAGGGATAGACTGACAGCTCCATTTTAAAGCTCTTATGGGCCATCATGAGGGAGAGCGTCACCTCAGGCAACACCCCCGAATCCTTGGAGGTCCTGTGGAACTCCACATAAGCTCTGAGGACACACAACACATAGCACTGATTACTGTAGCAAGGAAAACAGCAAGAATGAAAAAGCTGAGTTATGTTCGAGTTGCTCATTTGACCCCTGATACCTGGAACTATCGAAGGAGACGGTTTTCACCTGTCCACACAGGCGGAACAAAGACTGCAGCTGCTTGTAATAGAGGAAACTGTATGGAGGGAGATTCCTCACCTAAACAACAACAACAACCACCCTTGGTTTACAACCTAGCAAAACGCAACCAACAAACCCCAATTAACTCTTATTCTCACAATTTCAAAACATTAATATTTATACACACACACACACACACATATATATATCTATATATATAGATATATATATATCCTTACAACAGCAGTTGCAAAAAGAACTAAAGTTAAGGTATGCAAACAAGTTTTACTAATTAAAATCAAAATCTGTGATTTTCAGATGTCCTATCTCATAACATGAACATCAATACCATGACCGTTGTTTGAGGGTTGAAGCCGCTCAGCTCTTTGCAGACCTGCCGTTCATCTGCCTCCTGCTGGAAGAAGTAGTTTGGGTAGAAGGCACCAGCAATGACGACCTAAAGCACAACAACCCATTAAAGATAATGCTGAGGTAATATAACAGGTGAAAAGCTTAGCTGGTGTTCAAAACGTCACGATTTTAGTCACAGAAGTCATGCAGACATTCAATGTTCATAGAAGTCGGACCTGCAGAATGAACTTCTGCTTGTGTATGCTCGTGTTGTCTGGGGACGGAGGGTCTTCTGGAACGTGCATGTTGAACTTGGACACACGCTTCTTCAGGTCCTCGTACAATTCTGCGACCTGGAGAACAGAGAAAATACACTGCCTGCTTTAAGAAAACCATTAATCAGTGATGTAAAATGGAGAAAAAGGCTTCAATTTGCTAGGGAGAATAAAGCCTGGACTCTGCAGCAATGGAAGAAGGTCATGTAGTCTGATGAGTCCAGATTTAACCTCTCCCCGACTCATGGGCTCATTCAAATTCAAATTCAAAAATACTTTATTGATCCCAGTGGGAATTTAAGTGTTATCATAGCTCATTTATTTAATTCTTTAAGGAGTTGTTGTAGATAATGATGGCTGGTAAGAAGATCAGGGTAAGAAGAGAGGCAGATGAAGTGATGCGTATCCCAAGCGGACAATACCAGGATTTATTGGGCTAACTTTGTTAAAGATTGGTTCAGGGAGCATTAGACATAATTTTCCCACATCGATCAGCCGTCACCGAGTCCAGACCTTAACCCCATTGAGAATCTTTGGGAAGTGCTGGAGAAGGATTTAAGTGCCAGTTGTGACTCTCCCATCATCACTACATGATCTTGGCAAAAACTTTTTCCAACTCTGGACAGATATAAAGCTTCTTTTCCACTACGGTCTGCTTGGCCCGGCCCGCTGCGGCTCAGTCCACCCCAGCACTGCCGGGTTGTTTTTCCATTGCCATCTCAACGCGGACGTGGGCGGGCCTCAGCGTAGCAAAGTGGCGCATAAAGTCTGTGATGTCCGATTCTTCAGGGCGGACATCTCGAAAGATAACGCCACGAAGTAAAAAGTAATAACGTGCCATCGTTGCTGACCGTTTATTTGGGGTCGGTCAGGCATTATTCTGGGACATCG
Source organism: Valencia hispanica (assembly GCA_963556495.2). Lineage (NCBI taxonomy): Eukaryota > Metazoa > Chordata > Actinopteri > Cyprinodontiformes > Valenciidae > Valencia > Valencia hispanica. The sequence continues at coordinate 9,089,849 of OY747720.1, forward strand.
CTTTACACGCACACCGCCAGCCCAATCAGTGGCTACCACTACGTAGGTAGGCGTGAGAGTGACAGAACTTTACCGGACCAATCAGTCCATAGGTGGGTGTGTAGGGTCACCTAGGCAAACTTCGGATTGAAGCCTAATTTATACTTCTCCATCAGCAATTTTGGACCCACACTCTCACGTATTGACGGAAACGTTTTCCTTTTATACTTCTCTGTTGTTGCAAAGCAATTCCCCACCAGCACAGTAGGAGGGACAGACCTTTTCTGGCGGGTCTGCCTACCATTGCAGTGACGTCTCTGGTCGACGAACGTTTATTTACTTCAGCTTGTAATCGCACATCCACTCAAGGAGCAATGGCCGACAGAAAGCGAGTTTTGATTGAGCTGAAAAGCTTTTTACCAAAAGTGCAGCTCATATAATAAACTAAAAACACATGTAAACAAACAAACAGCGGCCTGTTTTGTTGTTCTCTACTCCTCCTGGTGTTTAAAATCGCCAAAAGACCATATTAGATAAACTGGCCTTGCGATATAAAGGATCAGGTGCCTAAAAGCTGCATTGACTACTAATTACATCAACTACAGAGCACCGTTCTGGTGAAATGATCTGGGGCTGATGTTGGGCTGACCAATCACATGAGCTGAGGGCAAATATTCAAGTGACCAATCAAAACGCGGTCTCCGCTCACATGATTCCAAGATGGCAGAACCTTGTTTTCACATCAAAACAATGAATGAAACGGAGACAGAGATGGATTTGGAGGAAATGCTTCTTCTCATTTAGTTTATGAGGCGTTGCCGTCGTTTAAAGGTTAGGAAAATATGGGTTACAGTCGAGTACCCACGCGTTTATCTTCTAAAATGTAATCTTCTCTGTGGGCTGCCATCTTGGAATCATGTGAGCGGAGACCGCGTTCTAATTGGTCACTTGAATATTTGCCCTCAGCACTCAGCTCACCTAGCGCGCACGGTGAGTTTTTCATCAAACCTGTTTGATTTTCACCTCAACATGAGGCAGAAAACTCACCGAAAATTAGCCGCACACAGCGAGCTATCTGCTGAGCAAACGGCCTCGAATGACTTTTTGCTCAGCAGATAGCTCTCATGTGCCGCAGGCTTTAGATACACGTCATGATTTCATCTTTATCAGCATTGGCATCCCTGATAAACAACACATATATGACAAAGCTTAAGCCTGCACCTCTCTGATCCTCTTGATCTGAATGAAGTTCTCTCTGCCCCAGCTCAGCTCATCCTGTGGAGAAAGACGAAGAACATTCGTGTTTGAAGGTATGAGAGATGAATAGTTCTAATGCTCTGGTGTAGATTAACAAGATACGGCCGAACTGGAATGGCAGCAAATATTAAACAAATACGGCTTCAGGAATTTTCAGATTCGTTTAATTTCCGACTGAGCAGGACATAATTTTGTTTCGTCATTGTTATCAAAATAATAATGTTTAAGTGCAATGTTTACCTTTGGGTGTCTCAGTTGTCCTTTCCTTCTGGCAGAGTACCACGCCTAAATGAAATAATGTTTTAAAAACGGTCATACATATAAACTCGTTGGCAATCACATGAAACAAGTGATGTAAAAATCACCCTGAAGGCATTGACGAAAGCTATCGAGTCACTTGGGGTACCATGGGCAAAAGCCAGCTTGCTCCTGAAATCAAAGGAAGAACAAAACTACTTACAGCAACGCAATATGTGTGATAAAATCAGAGTCACAGTCTGACAGAGCCATTGGAGAGCACAACCTCTAAGTGGAAATACCAACTGTACTGATTTAACAATTGATTGAGCAGAATCACCACAGACAGTAGAAGTACAGCTGTGAATTAGGGCTGGATGTGACTCACCTGTGGCCTGCAAGCTGCTGCATGGCTGGGATGGCGAAGAAGCTCTTCAGAGAATGCGATGCAGCTGGAAATACAGAAACGATTGAAAGAAAGTATTCACCCCCTTGGATGTTTTACTCGTTTCATTGCTTTTAAAATTCAATCATGAACAAAATTTGGCTTTTTCGACCAGAAAAAAATACAAAACCCCCTTTAAAGTCACAGTGAAAATGGATTTCTACAAAATGACAAAAATATGTTACATAGAATAAGTGACTGCATATATAGCGCAATTTTTGGACTATTGAGCGGACCTGAATATAAGACGCACCAGCTAAATTTGAAAAGAAATACATTTTGTACATATATACGATGCACTTGATTATAAGCAACACGTTGTCATGTCATATGATTTATTTATTAAATTTTATTACATCTAAAAATCTATAAATTAGCCGCATCGTTGTATAGGACGCAGGATCCAAAGCGTGTGAAAAAAGTAGCGGCTTATAGTTCGAAAATTACGGTATTCACTCCATTTAAAATGTCTAACCTAATTCAACAGAGGTCCAGCCAACTGGTGCTAGAAGCCACACAGTGAGTGGAATGGAGATGACCCGAGTGCAGTGAGGGGGCCTCAATTGATTGTAGCATAATGACAGCTTTGTCTGGAAGGTCTCCTCACTGATTAATCAGTATTCATGGCTACCATTGCAGCATGAAGACTAAAGAATACTCCAAGCAGAGCAGAGAAAAGGTTATATTGAAAAGTATAAGTCAGGGGATGGAGACAAAAAAAAATCTCTAAGGCACTGAACATCCCCTGGAGTTCAGTTAAATCCTTCATCAAGCGATGGAAGGAGTCAGGCCGATGTGTAAATCTCCCTAGATCAGGCCGTCCTCACAACCTGAGTGACTGTGACCGTTCTAGGACACCTAGGACTACGCTGAAGGAGCTTCAAGCTTCAGCAGCTAAGAATGGTGAGACTCTGCAGACAGCAACTGTTACCCAGGTCAGTCACCAGTCTAAGCTTTATGGGTGAGTGGCAATGAGAAACTCCCTGTTGAAGAAAACGCAAATGAAGGCTCGACTAGTTTGCCAAAAGGCACGGGGGAGAAAGTTCTTTGGTCTGATGAGACCAAAAATGAGCTTTTTGGCCATCAGACAAGATGCTATTTTTACCAGACACCAAACACACCACCCCACTGTGAAGTACGGTGGTGGCAGCATCATGCTGTGGAGATGTTCCCAGCAGCAGGCCCTGGAATGTTTTTAAAGGTAGAAGGTAAAATGAATGCAGCAGAACAAATAAATCCTGGAGAACGATTTGTTTCCATAAGCAAGATAACAGCTTCGGGGAACATTTATTTTCCAGCAAGACAACGACCCGAACCATCCAGCTAAAGCTGCACAGAAATGGTTTGAAGGCAACAGCGTAGATGTTCTGGAGTGGCCCAGTCGAAACCCAGGCCTCAATAAGATGGAGATTTTTGCAACCTGACAGAACTTGAACAGTTAGCAGGAAGAATGGAGGAAAACTACAGCGCCTGAATGAGACCTGTCCACACAGACTCAATGGTGATTAAAGGCAAAGGTGCAGCTACTAAATACTGAAATGAAGGGGATGCATATTTATTCAATCACCATTTTCATGTTACATGTTTGTTATTGTCATTTTGCAAAAGCTTTGACATTAAAGGATTTGTAAAAAAAAAAAAAGAAATAAAAAAAATGGCATTTTGCTGATCATGACCGATTTGTAAAAGCAATGAAATTGTTAAAATCATCCAAGGGGGTGAATACTTTTTTAAGGCACTGAAAATAATGGTGATGCAGTAATTAATGTATTTCCCACATTGTTTATCTTGTATGAAGCATGTGTGAAAAATTGTGTTTAGGGCAAGAGCAGAAAACTTGGAGCCAGGGCTGCATTTATTTTATGTTGCACCGAGCTGATGAGGAAAATGCAACTATGAGGCAACCTGGCTACACTGATGTAACTCCAGATAATTTACAGTGTCAGGAACATAGATCTGCTCAAAAGGAAAACATTTAAAAACATTTTTGACGTCTCAAACATTTGGAGCTACTTGAGCACAAAACTTTACATAAAGGAACATGACCAGGGTTGTTTTGTACAACTGTGCTTTCACAACTGGTGGATGGATTTCGTTGGGCACTTAAAATATTTTCTCCATTATGTACCTTTAGAGGGAGAGATTAAAGTAAGAAGCATAAAGGAAAAAAGAAGGGAAAAAAAGAGTGCATCTCCCTGGAGACACGTCTTTTAGCTGAAAATGAAAAGGTTTAATTTCTACGGCCAATACACCTTTCCTATTCATCACTATTAGACATCATAGCGATGAGAAAAATGGTCAAACAAACTGAACTTAAGCCCGAAAGTATTCACACCCCTGGCATACTTAGGTGTAAATTATATTTTCACTAACAAGTTCCTTCCAACTAGAAGTAATATTAAACGTTCAGGAGCGTTAAATCTGATAGAAGATCTGCAGAATGAGTTAAAGATTAGGGTGATGGCAAGGAGTTCTTCCCATTCGAAAGAGCTGGAGCTCATTACCAAAGATAAATTGTCAAAATACAAGTTGAAAAAAAAAAAAAACTGTTCAGCAACAATAAAAAAAGAGTTTGAATGTGAAATGTGAAAGTTTTCCCCCACTTTTTAATCGATTTAATTTTAAATATTCTTCTTTAAATATAAATAAAAAACAAGTCTTTTGAGAGATGCTGGTATTAATACACGTCAGTATTTTTTTGTTGTTAAATGACAATCAGTTTGGAGCTAAATTGGGCACGGTATGAATACTTTTGAACTGTATATATCTTACATCGATGCATTTCAGGAGATGTCTAGCTTACTAAACAGGGTTTAAGCAGGTTTCAATATGTTTAAGTTCAGACTTTTTACAACCATTACTATTTAAATCTAAGAGTTATACAAACTACCAGACATAAAATAATTTAATAGCTTTCAAAATGATGAACTTACAAACTGAAGTTACAAATAAACATGTCAATAAAAGCTTATATCTTTCCCTAAGATTACTTTGTGAGTTAGCCAAATACTGAAATACTCTTTTTTTTTTTTTTTTACCCAGACCTCATTAAAGAAATATGTTTCATCCACTAGTATCCACTTTTGTAAAATATAACAAAAACATTATCTTAATTGCCAAAACATACTATTAAAGTACACTAGAAATGTAATGATTTCAAATTATTACAGCAATAAATGGAGAAAGGTCAATCAAGTGAAATTTAGGACCCAATATTATACATCTGGATGCATAGGTGGATATCCTGTGCGGGACGGGGGGACATGTCCCCCCCTTCCATGAAGTTGTCCCCCCCAAAAATCATTGTACACATAGATATATTTTTAATAATATAGCATTGACAAATAAAAGTACAACACAAACGATACAAATTACAAATGCTAAAAGAGTTTTTATTTGTTGAAAGACTACGATCTCCCCCGCACCATTCCTCAAATTGGTACTGTCCACTAAAAGCTGTTTCAAACAGGCGGGGCTGCTGGCTGCGCTGCTGCTCCTAGTTAGTTTCAGTCGTAACAGTCGCTGGGAGAGGGGAACTAAGCAAAGTCTCTTATCTCACCACTTGTTCTATAAGCTCAAATATGTCTGTTAAATGTGGTGATAAAGGTGGAACATTACCACCCAATGCTGGACAATATCTTGAGCTTTTGAAAAATATGTATATTTCTATAAGAAATTGTTTATATTGATTTGGTTAATGCCCTGTTAGCACAAGTTGCATTACATTTTGCACATTTTTATGGTGGCTGTGGCCCTTAAAATTAAACTACATTAACAAATCACTAAAGGCAGCTTCGTTCCATACATTTCTCATCACCAATTGCAGCGGGTCCTCCTCTCTGAGGCATTTTGCTCCTCAGCTCATCTGCTCGGTTTTTGATTGAAAGTTTCAGATGAGCAGCAGACTAAGTCAACTGCTGAGAATGATTTAAAATAACAGGCACAACAAAGGTTTTTTTCTTAAAGCATCTACATCAGCGCCAGGGGTCACATTAACCGAATATTTTCTGTATTTGACGGGTTTTTATTTAGAACGGTGACTGATACATTCGAAGGCTGTCCGTCATTTTGATAGACTGGTATTCATACCCCTAACCACTTTTTGCAGATGCACAGACAAAGCAATAATAAAAAATTAGTTTTCCATGAGAGCATCTTCTCATGGCATGTCACTATCTGTGAGCGTTGAAGAGTTATGGAGGCTTTGGAGTGCTCCGAAGAGGCCAAAGTCAGCACCTGCGCCAAGACAGTGCATGATCCAGGATTTCCTTCCACTGAAGCAATAGCTTGTGAGTCAGGAAACTGCTTTTTCATAGTCTTTCCGACTTCTGATCACTTTAATTGGAGAAATGTTCCCCAATTTCAAAGCTTTGGCTAAAGTGGCACTCGCTCGCAATTCAGTCTCCAGCAAAGCAGCAAGGTGCGAATTCAGCCTCCAGGACATCATCAACCCCCCCACCCAAGAGAAGTCATCAGTGGGTGATTATCAGTTCCAAGCAAAAGTCCAAAAGTTCATGACAATAACCTCTGCGGATTTCAAGTCCATGAGAACCGAGGAAGTTGTGAGTGCTATTATTTAATTGAACTGTTTATATGTAGTTCCTGGGGCCACAATCAGGGATTTTTGTCTGTGAGAAAAAAAAAAACAAGCACAATGTGACATTCGGAAGTTACTGATGAATTCTGTATTAGTGAAGCCATTCACATCAGTCTCCCACCACTCCTGGCTGCGACTCCGAACCCACACGCTTCTCTGTACCGACGTTGCTACCACTGCTCCACAAAACGCCATGGCCAAAAACCTTGCTCTCCTTTTTATTTTTCTTCTTAAAACGAGAAGATTGAAATTGGGCTGGCTCCGTTGTGAAAATAACTTTAATAAGGCTAAACGAGCTCCACTGTAGACATCCATGTGTAACTACTTCCGCAAACAACAAGTGACGTTGTTGACCATTGAGTACTCTTCTGTGCATGCGGGTAAATTCTGGGTAATTTCACGTTCACAAAGGAGATCACAAAAGGTCGCATTTAATTGGAAATGTGAACTGCCTTGCAAAAAAAAAAAAAAAAATTTCAAAAAATCGGAATTGAGCATTAAGCCCTGCAGTGTGAACGCAGCCTTAGAGAAGGGCGCAAAGAAATGTTAGATGTGGTCATAAAGGTGCATCTATGCCAGATTCCACCCAATACCATTGTTAATATTGCTAGTTGAACATAGGAAAACCTGTATATGGGTAGAATATGGACTAATACAGAACAATGCTATAGCTACTATTATGTAACATTCCATAACATTATTAAACATGCTGAAGGGCCACCCTGCAAGCCAAGTTGCAAAGGAGCAGGAGAGACCAATTTTCATGTCCCTCCCAAAGTTACTCTGAAATTTTACTATTAATTGCCCCCCCCCCCCCCCAAAAAAAAAGGAAAAGAAATAGGATCTCCTAACGTCTGGATGTAATTAGGACTTTTAAGGCCAAACATTTAAAAAAAACGTCATTGTTTGAAAACCCGCAGAAAGTCTAGTTAAAAAGAAACAAAAACAAAAAAAACAGAAACTAGGATGATACAATAAAGTGAAAAGTGGAGTTCACATTGCTTGGTGCGCTTTTGAGCCAAGATGCCAGCTGTAAACATATGCATACCAGGATCACCACACTAGCTGACTAACTGACCTATGATGAGGCATTCTTCCAGACAGCCAAAGACATGACCCAGGACAATCATTTTTCCAAGGTTAAGGTCCACAGGCAGATGTGCCAGAACTCGTCCCAGGAATGTCAGCTCACCGTCCTCGCTCTGACTTCTGCCATCGGTTTTTGCAGACAGCGCACCCATCTGAGGAAATAAAAGATACCATAATACCCCATTTAATCTAAGAAGTTTAGAAATGTCAAGACATCTTGATTCCTGACATATTAAACACAAAGATGCACCCCCAACATACCAGACTATAAATACTATGGTCTAACTAAGTCTCCAATCGTAAACCTCATGCACTATTACTACAATGACAAAGCTCAATGGAGTTTCAACCAGCATAATTCATCATTGTTCAATCACTGCTTTACTCGCCTCTATGAGTTGAAGCACGGTCCGAACAATGTCAGAGAGGTTGGGAGGAGAGAGCGCTGTAGAGAGGAGGGAGCGAGGGTCTCCCATGTCCAGCAGCTTGACCTTTAACAGGATGGTTGACAGAGGAGCGAGCTAAGGGAAAGCACAACAAGCCGGTGAAAGCTGGGTTCAGAAAGGATTTAACGCACAGTATCAGTCTTCGGCTCCTCCTTACCTGCATCTCAGGAATCATGTACTCAGGGATTTCATTCATCCAGAAAGCTTTGGTCACAAGACGGTAGCAGTAGCCCTTCGACACTCGGCCAGCCCTCCCTGTCAAAAAACAGACCACCAAGACAAACATTTTGTAAGCACAATTTACAAATATATTCTCATACAATGGTGCTAACTAATGACACTAAAGCAAGGCATCCCATTCATGGTTCATGGATTGCAGGTTCTTAAAGAGTAACTGAACCCCAAAACAACTTTTTTTGCCTATAAACTGTATAAATGGGTATTTACCAATGCAATCTTTCAGTTTCTGGGGATTTTTTTACATTTTGGTGTAAACTTGTTTAATTCTACACTTTTTGGTCTAAAAACGTCTTAGTGCTGCCCCCTTAGGGTTGAACTGTGGCTACTGGATTTAAATTTTGTGATTGGTGGAGAGCGGTACATCTCTACGTCACAGGCATCGACTGTGTCACAGCAGTCTCAATGTTAGCCTATGTTAGCATTACCACTCAGAGACTGGACCTATCCTGTCTCTCTCTCCCTCAGTAGCAGCGCCAGCCTCGGGCAGCGCTGACTCAGCGCCCCGAGCCAGCGGCTCGAATTTATACGGCTCCGGGCCGCTGTGCTCCATAAAGCCTCCCTCTATCTCCGGTGACAGCGGAGGAGATCTGCTGACTCAGGGCGCAGAGCCAGCGCCGCCCGAGGCCGGTGCCGCCCAAGCAGAGGGAGGCAGCAGGAGTCCAGTCTCTGAGTGGTAATGCTAACATAGACTAACGTTCAAAACAGATGAATGTTGATCAGATCGATCAGTCGCAAAACTGCCAATGTCGCTTCGGTCACTGTCCATGTTTCAGTGTCAGATTAAGCGAGCTGTCATTGTCCTCCTGAACACATCCCCACGTTCCCCCCTCCGCTCATCCTCCATAGTTGGCCATACCCATCCGTGCTTCCTGGCACCGCCCACTTTGTAAGATTTTTAAAATGTTGCCTGGGGGCCGGGTTATGATTTTTCATGGGGTTCAGTTACACTTTAAAGACCCAATTTAAGAATTGTTCAATTACTCTAAGAGAAAATCCAAAAAAGTATGGCATCAAAACGATACCAGCTTAAAATGAAACTGAAAAGAATATTGCCATTTAAAGATATAATTGTACCTGCAAATATTAATTTTGAATCTGAGATAAATGTAATGAAAATTACTGTATTGAACGTGAAATAAAAATTGGAAGTGAAAATGGTTTCAGTGAAATTCAAAATATACAGTGAGGAACATAAGTATTTGAACACCCTGAAATTTTGCAAGTTCTCCCACAATTATGGAGGGGTCTGATTTCACATTGTAGGTGCATTTCAACTGTGTGACAGCGCTTAATTTTTTATTTTATTTTTTAAATCAAGAAATAAAATTGTCTGATTTTTAAAGAATGTATTCTTATTTTATTGCTGCATATAAGTATTTGAACACCTCAGAAAATCTGAGTTAATATTTGGTACAGAAGCCTTTATTTGCAATTACAGAGGTCAAACGTTTCCTGTAGTTCTTGACCAGGTTTGCTCACACTGCAACAGGGATTTTGGCCCACTCCTCCACACAGATCTTCTCTAGATCTGGTAGGTTTGGGGGCTCACCTTTCTTCTCATCAGTGATACCCCACGAGGTGAGATCTTACAAGGAGCCCCTTTCCGAGTGAGACTGACAGTCATCTTTAGCCCCTTCCATTTTCTAGCAATTGCTGCACCTGGTCGGCAGAGTCGGGCTGGGTACGACCTGCGTTAGCTGGTCTAAGCTGAAAGGTTTACTCCATTGTTTCTTGTCTGTTAGTTAAAGCGGATGCCTCCCACATGGCCAATTCACCCCATGTGCTCTGGAGCTACGTTTAATGGCCCTTTGTCTCCTTACACGCCATGTGCTGCCCCTCATCTTGGCCCAGAGCTAAATTTATGACCCTTTGTCCAACTGGCTCTCTGTAACTTGAGCCCCCTGGGGTGAGGGCCCCCTCCCTCCCTGAACAAAGCCTGAGCTGTCTGTTATCCCTGATCCATTTCATGTTAATTGTGTCTAATTTTCACATATTATTCAGTGTTTCCTCTAGGATTTTTTTTAGCAGTGGGGGCAGGCCTGCCGAAAGCCTCCCCCGGAAACGTCCCAACCGCTGCCCGGTCCCGTCCCGCCTAGTATAAAATGGAAATGACACTTTGCAAGAACAAACAAATATATTTATTCACCTCTATTCACACGCAACGAGACATATATTTCAGTTGTGATTGAACTGTATTTCTGGAGAATCTACAACAGAAATTCTTAATAGGGAAGCCAAAATCAAAAGCATTGAACGAAATGAAACAAAAAGCATCTTTGCCTCAGTGGCAAAGTTGGCAGCCTTGCTGTGCACATTTAATTTTCCTAGGCTTTTGGAAAAATAACTCCAAGGCTCGGTTATAGGGGAATTCCAAAATAGGTGGTCCAATGATGCTCAGTAGCATACATGCTGCTAGATGGCCCCCCTGCAGCCTGTTCCTTAAGTCTGTTTTAACCTATAAAATAATAAAACGAGTGATGAGAGAGATATTGATAGCTGAACAATCTCTCATTTCACATAACGCTGAAATATCTTACCCTGTTCATGGTGGAGAAATCTCTCTCACAGTTGACACTTGAGATTGGCACTGTGAGGGCAATGGCTGCCAGCTTACTGAGGGAGCGAGTGTTGCCAACTGTCGCAGACAGAAAGTAGCTGAAGTTGCCCCACAAAGTCGCTAGATGTCACCAGATGACGTCATACGCTAATTTGCATAATGTTAATGTCATCATGTGATGACGAATGAAACAGAAAGGAGGAAATAATTATATTTAGATTAGGATTTTGTCATACAGGGTTAAACAATACATTATTTAAGCAGGGGAAACACGCTACAGGGAAATGTGACTTTTGTCTTCAAGAAGAGACTGTGGAACATGTTCTATTATTTGCCTGAAGTATATTGTTGAGAAAACTGGTACAAAATTTACAAGATATCAAATTACAACTTGACATCAGAGACCTTTTAAACAAAATTTAAAGTTCTGAAGAAAAAAAAATACATTTGCTGAGATATTTCAAGAAGACGAAATTAACAGAGAGAATATAGTTGTTTGTTTTTTGTAAAAATAAGTAGGGCATATTTAGCATGCATCAAAAGTTTATTGCTTATGGTATCATTTTCAGTGGGGTTTGTTTTCATACATTTTAAATGTCCTACGTTTAGGAACTCACCACACATTTCGAACGTTGCTTGAATGCACCACAGGTGTGCGATGCAGCATAGTACAGACAAGCTTCTGCTTTAAACCCCGTTGAAAGAATCGGTCTTATATACATGCAGATTTATTTTTTACACTTGAATTAACATTAAGTACAAAACAACTTAGTTTGTGAGTGGATGAAATGAACCGAAAAAGGTTTGATTGGTCAGTGGACATAATCTTATGCTGCATACACATGCGCAGATCATTCTCTTTCTGAGCGTCGGGAAGAAGCAAGCTGGGTCTCTGAACTGCAGGAAATAACGGCGATAAAGTTTCACAGAAAGTAGCTAAGGTGGGTCAGAAATGTCGCTAGATTTGTAGCTAGGCGCTTTTTGGAAAAAAAGTCGTTAGAAATGGCGACAAAGTCGCTAAGTTGGCAACACTGGAGGGAGGGGTAGATCTGACACCACACATCATGCTGGGATTCCAGCAGACCATCCGATGTGAACGGTCGTCCATTGATTTCTGTTATACCATGGCCTGGGTGAATACTCGATTCTGATTGGCTGGAGGGTGTAGGTTAAAAAGTGATAATGTACAGCTAGGAAAGGCGTCCCGTCAAGCTGCCTGATGACAGTTCTAAATTATTGCGCTGGCTCAAATGCTAGATGTTAACCATGGCAACGGAGACTCAACGTTGTTTTACAGTTGACTCATCATAACAGCAAGACAGACAAAATATGACTGATTTGATCATTTCTTTTAACTTATTTGGTGAGTTTGATAATTTTGAAGACTGGGATGCAGCAGAAGAAAAAGAGCGAAGAGAATATGAAAAGAAAAAGGAGAAGCGATGACAAGGCAGAGATAAACACAAAGAAAACCACGAAGTGGGAAGTTAAAACGTTAAAAGACTTCCTGGCTGACAAAAACATGGACAATTAACTTTGAAAGCTACACTGCCGCTACTCTCAACGACGTTTTGCGACGGTTTTATGCGTCTGTCCAGTCGACCAAGGAAGGAGGCGAATACCATACTCCTCAAACTGAGAGCCGGTTTTAACCGCCATTTAAGTGATGTCAACATCATTAGTGACACTGTGTTCAAGACCAGTAATGCGGTTTTTAAGGCGATGCTGAAACGTTACAGAAAGAGTGGGAAGGACACCAGCTTCCACCATCCTCGCATCACTGAGTCGGATCTTCAAAAAAATCAGATGTTCATCTGCGCCGTCTCCCGATACGCCCCTCGGCCTCGTCAGAAAGGTGTGGTTTGACATCCAGCGGTGTTCTGCTCGGCGTGGCAGGGAGGGGAGCCGAGAGCTGACCATAACATCTTTCATAATCCAAAGAGACGAGCATGGCGTTGAATACGTCAGTTTAGCTCATAATCCTCAGACAAAAAACCATAAAGATCCGAACGACCCGCACAAGGAAAGCCTCAGAGGATTCATGTTCTCCAGGCCCGGGGATCCTCTGTGTCCAGTAAATAGTTTTAAAAGGTACATCTCCAAGTGTCCACCAGATGCAAAATCTTTTTATCTCCACCCAAAGCGCTCCATCACTGTGGCATCTGATGTGTGGTACTCCAGGGAGCCGATGGGTGTCCACTACCTGGGGAACATGCTGAAAAAAATCAGCGAGGAGGTCTGTACACTATAGCTACATTCTAATAATAATGTAGCCGTATACCCCCTCTTCTGTCCTCGTTAATATAGCCTGTTTATTATTGTTTCTTTCAGGTGGGTCTGTCGCGGGTTTACACCAACCACAGCCTCCGGAGCACAGCTGTCGGTCGTCTCTCTGACGCCGGGCTGGAAACTCGCCAGATCATGTCGGTGACGGGGCATCGTTGTGAGAGCAGGCTGCAGGCTTACTGGGCTCCGTCAGTACAGGACAGACGAGAATGGAGCAACATTTTGTCGTCTCCCAATGTCCCAAGCAGCGGTGGTAGCGAGCCACAAACTTTAAATCTCCGTCCATCAAATTCCACGACGATGGACATGCCAATATCGCTATCAAATTTCACAATTAATGGAAATGTAGCATTTAATTTTAAATAGTGTGTTAATTAAGTTACGTCTTTCATAGGCCTACTGCCATTGCCTGTCCTTCTGTCTTGCATATAGGCTACTTGCTTGCTTTCCTTTCAACACGCGAGTGAATAGTTGACAATATTTGCTGGGGTGTCCATTATCAGAAATTAATGGACTTCGCGGAAGCAATCTCCGCGTCGTCCATTAATTTCTGATAATGGACACCTCGAAGGACATTATCCCGCTTATACCATGGTCAGTTACGAAAAAAATTAAGCACTTAATCAATTAATAATACTTGAATGTGTTTTAGAGTTAAAATTGTCAGGGTTTTTATTTTTATAAGTCGAGCGCACTATTTAATATCTCCCGTAATCAGGCGTTGCCAAGCAACGTAGCCACAGCGACCCGACCGCAGCAGTTGAGTGATGGGAAGTGAGATTGTGGCTTTACCTTATTACGTTACGTGATACAAAGTGTTAATATGTTAATGTTATCAAACTCACCAGATAAGTTAAAAGAAATGATAAAATCACTCATGTTTTGTCTGTCTTGCTGCTGCGAAGAGTCAACTGTGAAAAAACGCTGAGTCTCCGTTGCCATGGTAACCGTCTAGCTTTTGAGCCAGCGCAATAATTTAGAACTTCCATCAGGCAATTTGACGGGACGCCTTTCCTAGGGGGACTTTATCACTTTTTAACCTACACCCTCCAGCCAATCAGAATCGAGTATTCACCCAAACACAGATAAGTGGAGTTGAACTGGACAGCCCCAATAACCTCTGAATAGTTCTACTTGCTAAATTGCAATGTGAGCGGCAGCCAACGGCGGTGCATTATGTCGGCAGGATCATTTAAAAGGCAACCGCGACTTTTGTGCGTCTGCCCCAATTCTTTCCTCTATTTTTATTTTTTTTTTACCCCATTTCTGATACAGCGGCGGCAGAAAATTTTGGAGCGCCGCCTTGCCGCTCCAAAGTCAACATAGCGGAAACACTGTTATTGCTTTCTAAGATCTGTAGTAATTAGTTGCATGCTTTAGAATAGATGGGAATTATTGACGAAATGTTTCGGCTGTAAGGTTGATCTATTTTCTAAATAAATTCCCCTTAGCTTAAAGTGAAGTGGTCTGTATTTAAATGGTATGTGTACAATTATTGTTCACGTGTGAATTTACACCTTCAATGAGAGACTGGATGTCTGGTCTTCTACAAAAACAGAAGTGGTGCCCCTAATATTAATAAATTAAACTTGAACCTCATCAATAATTATATTAATATTAAATTATTGATCATATTTATTGATGGTTGTGTAAACCTGACAAAAACTCGCTCACTCTGTGTCACACCTGTGGTGATTTATAATTTTACTATTCTTTGTTTTTAATCATAAATATTTTTCCTCGGTTATTCATCCAACATTGCAAATCCTTTCTTTTCCTAAATAAACGTATTCACAGCCCCGGATCTGTGCTGCAGTTGCTTCACCTTTGCGTTGGTTGCAGTTGGTTTTGGATGCCCAGGTCAGACGCAGAGACTGATAATTCGTTTCTTTGTCACAAACTAAGTGACGGGCCAGGCAGAAGTCAACGACTGAAGGGACAAAAAAAGCCAAGAATCTGTTACATTTAGTCTAAACTGTGCTAAACAAAATTGTGATTAAAGATAAATGACAAAAAAAGCACCGTATTTGACGTCTGGCACAGTGACCGAACTCTCAGCGATGTTGGTAGAGAGGATCACCTGAGAAGGTAAAGAGATAAGCACGTTTGAATACAAGAGGACTTGTTAACAACGTCCTCTCTCCAATCAAAAATAACGGCTAACGGTATGACTGGAAGGTGAACACTGAAAATAAACCATTAATCATTTTGGACCGCACTATACATTGAGTTAATCGTCATCACAATATCAGTGTGGGTAGTGGTAGGACTGCTCAGAAACCAATATTTGTTGACTAATATATCTGAAGCGTTATGAACTTGTATTTAACATGGTAATATACCATTTAGCCAGTTGGACTGCTTTTCAGGGCATAAGGTGGTAACACAGGACACAAACAACGTGGTTTAAAATGTTAACCGTCACAGAGGGATGGAGGCAAAGATGAAAAACAGAAGAAATGGCTTCGTATGTGGGCACATATTTGTGATTTGATAATGAAAACATAGAAAACATACAATAAAGCTGTAATATGTAGGAGCTCCAGCCAATGAAACTGATTAAATATGATTATAAATTATGATTATGGATTAAATATGGGGAAAATGAAAATAAATTAGCCACAAAACAAGTTTTTATTTGGGGACTTTTACATGTAGACCTGCTGAATCCAAATAAAGAAAGTGACAGCTGAAATACTGATTCTATACCCTGAAAAATACCAATTACAAATACAAATTGATCCTTTTTTTTACTATAACAAAATATCAAATTGACCCATGAAGGATATTGTAGGGCACTGTATTGCATGTTTGATAGCAGGAAAATGCACACTAGTCTTACACCCCATAGGAAAGTAAAGGAATGTTTACATAGAGAACAGGGGGGAGCAGAGGCCAGAGGAAGAATCCGGAGAAATCTGGTATCAGGCAGAGCCACAAAGAGCTACAAAGTAACAAGGAAAAGGGAAATCAGGAATTTTTGGATGGAGACCCCAGGTACCCTCATTTATCAAACGTTCGTAGAAACTGTCCTATATTCTATCCTACGAATTAAATTTAGATGGTTCGTAAGAACAGTCAAAATCCAGATTTATCAAATATGCGGTGGCCACTCGTACGCATGTTCCTCCACAATCATCTGTTGATAAATCCCACATCTGTGTATCAATGTGCTTGTGCCCGTTTAGAGTCACTGGCATACAGAAACGCCCTCAATTAACCATATTTAGTCAAAACACATCCTCTGACATGCATTAAATCCTTGCCTTCTTCCCAAAAATAACTGGCAAAAGAGCAAAAAAAGCAAGTAAAAAAAAAAGCGCACGGAGCGCAGACCTCACCGCGAAGCACCCCCTACCCCCCAGATTACGATTTATCATCAATTTAATCATTTATTCCTTGGCAAATTTTCTAACATTTCCTGAAAGTTTACTCCAAATCCATCCATAACAGACAGACGCAAACATGAGCTCCTTGGCGGAGGTGATAAACTGATGCGATAAATATTCAGTCAAAAGTAAAACTGTTTCAGTGTTGCAGTTCCCCCATTCTACCACTAAATGCTGTGAGTACACATGGTCAGTGTTGTTCTTAAATGTAGGAACATTTCTGAACACAAGTACAAGATGGGAAATACCACACAATGAGTAAAATACGCACCGATCTGTGCATAAGTACGGTTGAAAAATGAGGGCCCTGGAGCCGACGGCCGTTCATATTTCTTGCTTGTCTGCTTTTTAGACTTTTTGTATTACGGCTTGATTTTTTTATTAAATGCACAAAGTATTTGCTTCTCTAGTTTTTGATTATTTCCACCAGACCAGATAAGAAGAATCAGGTAGTAACAGTAAGGAGTAAATAAGGAGGGGCATGTCTCCTTTTAATGAGTCAGAGGGAGACCCCTTGCCCAGATTCTTACGGTGCGTTCACACCAAACGCGTTTGAAGCGGCAAGGGCGTCAGGTTTACATGTAAAGTCAATGGAGAAGCGCTTTGATGCGCGTCAGTGGGTCCCGCGTCAAATCAGAAGCAGATTTGCAGCACGAAAATGCTTTTCTGCCTCATTCGCGCTTCAGATTCGCGTGAATGAGGCGTTTGACGCGCTTCAGAAAATACGTGTGGTGCATTTTGTGCATTCGCACTTCACACGCGTTTTTGCATAATCTGCTGAAGTTGAAAAATGCTGAAGTTCGGCGTCAATTCGCGCCGCGTCAGCCAATAGGGAGCCTGGTTACCAGTGATGCTGTGACCCAGTTCAGGGCAGGTCTGCCAAAGCCATTCCTTCAACGTGGAGGAAAGACTGATCAGCGCTGTGGCTAATCGTCCGGAGCTGTACGAAACCAGCTGCTTCTTCTACAGAGACAGGAATAGAAAGGACCTTGCTTTGAAGAACATAAGTGAGGAGATAGGGGAACCTGGTAAGTTCATTTCACTTTTGAAAGTTTTAACTGACCCTGCGAACCGTGCAAAAGCCAGCAAGCCCGCCTACTGTCCCGTTATTTTACTGTTATTTTCCCGCTGATGTACAAATACTTCGACAGCTGAATCTTCATCTTGCAAAAACACATTCAGGCACAAGCTCCTCCCAGAAGTTGCATATTTCAGGCTTTGACGCGCATGAAAATGGTATATTTTTAGCACGTCAAATTCGCATTGCTTGCGCTTCGAGGTGTGAATACTCGCGCGTCCAACTAGTGGCATGAAGTGCGTTTTTGACGCTTCAAACGCGTTTGGTGTGAACGCCCCGTTACACGCTAAAAGGATGCACACAGTGGCACACTAAGGATAAGCGGTTATAATAAGATAAACTATTGCAAAACTGACTCACAGGTACATGTGAAGGATTTTAAAACCTATACAAAGTGTTATTTAGTCAAAACAGGCACACGACAATTTTTGATTAAATAATTCTCTAAACGACAGCTGAATTGTCCCCTACATACCTATTAGTTTTGCCCCAATTAAAGGACATGAAAGTTGCGTGATATTGTAATTTATAATTTTTTGCTCTCAACTAAAAAGAAAGATGTGAATTCAAAAAATGTTGTGGCTGTGTCAAAAATACCAAGTATTTTCTTTTTGTGAAAACCCTAATAAACAATAATACTGTAAGTGGGATGCTGAAAAAACAGATCATCTTCCAGTTTTATTGTGTATAATTTGAAATAAAAATGTAATTAAGAGAAAAAAATGCAAACAAGAGCAGCATAAATCAATACTTTGACAGGAAGAAGAAATTTACTGACAAAACTGAGAAAAACAGAAAATGTTTAGAGTGCATATGAAATATTCCTTATTAACATTAACATCCTTAAACAAGAAAAACAACACTGTAAGGCAGTACAGAAGAAACCATAAATATAACAACTTGCTATGGAAAAATAAACAGGTTTGCAGAATGCATGTAAAAAAATAAGGGTCCGATTCAGAAATGCTAAATTTCTTAAAGCACTGCAGGCACAGATGTCATATAGAGTGAAATCAGCAGCTTTTACCTTCCTGTATCCAGGAACAGGAGAAAGGAATACACCATTCTGCTCTTCCAGAGTCACGGATGAATGGAGAGGATAAACCTGCAATCTGAGACGCAGCGACACATTTAAAAGCATTTAAAACAGTGAGGAAACCATTACCTTCCTCTAGACAGGATCGGTTCACCCGTTTGTATGTTTGTATTTAAATATTTAATATAAATTAAAACTAGGGCAGTCAAAACTAACGCGTTAACGCTGGTACATTAATTTGTAGAATTAACGCGATACTTTTTTTAATGCAATTAACGCATGCACAGGATGCGCCCTGTTAATCCTACAATTCAGCCCGCGCTGCGTTCAATGCTCCTTACGTAAATAGCATGGCAGACACGAACTGCACCCATGGTTCCATGTGAAAGTCTCTTCTGTGTTGCAGGCCAAATAGAGGGTATATCGGTCTACGACACTCCCTGCTCTACTGCGTGTTTAGTCTGCAGAAAGAGACGCGATCAGGTGTTGTAAACGATTAGAAGCAGTGATTGGAACAACATTCCTTAAATTCAGAAAAGGTTAACCAATTAGTTTGCCTTAGTAACTGGCTAAAAGATAAATAGGTTAAAAGGGCCACGTGTAAATGTAATAGTGGAGTTCAAAACAAAAGTTTCATGTATCTCTCCTGTATTTCCTTTAAAAAAAAGAGCAAAAGCATCCGGTTTTGTCTTTTATTTACACTGAAAATTGTAGTTTTTCCGTCATATTTAGAAATGTTAATCGTGATTCACAGCTACCCTGTGATGACTTAGATTAACATTTTTAATCGTCTGACAGCCCTAATCAAACCACAATTAATTTTCTCACCTTTGGTGAACGAGCTTGGACAAGGTCTCCTGCATGCATCGTATCTCATGGATACCAGGAAGAAAAACGAGGACGCTTCCTCTCGCTGACAACGTTGTCCCACCATCTTTCTCAGCTTTGCTGCTCTCAGAGTCGGCAAATCCATTAGAATTATGTTTTGCAAATAATCATTAAAGTTGACTAAAGCCTTATAATAATTTAGCCTCACCTGAAATTTTTGCCTTCCATCTCATCAAAGCTCAGGATTAGACTGATGGCAAGATCGTACATCTTGGGCGAGATTATCAGGTCATCGGGATGAGAAGGCTCAATCTGGTTTGGAGGCACAAACGTCACACATTAACAGCTTGGATTAAGAAGATGAGAACTGAAGTGTTAAACATTAATTTTTAAGTCTCTTCACCATGTAAGGATGCAGTTTCTGAAGGTCATCGAGGTAAAACTCTTCGATGGTGAAGGGTGCTCCCTCCACTTCAAACACGTAGGCGGGGGTCATTTTTCCCCATACTGGCGTGGAAAAGTACTCGGCAAACTCTCTGCAGTTGATGGTGGCCGACATGAGGATTATCTGCCCAAAATACACTTGTTTATAGAGACAAACGGAAGACAAAGCAGATGTTTCTTGAATGCACCAATTACCTTGACATGACGGGAGTTGGAATTAAGGAGTTTTCTCAACACCAACAATAGAAAGTCCATCTCCTCACTGCGCTCGTGAACCTTGATCCAAGGCAGAGTTATTGAAAGATCGTCAGTACATTTTTTGTACATGCTCATGCATTATGTGTGAGCCTGTTTTCTACTTTTAACATCACTACAGAGGTTGCAGGTTTCTCTTGAGCTGTGTGGGTAAACGTTAGCGGATTCCCAGTCAACACCAGCATTGAGCACCCTGGAGTTCTTTGTGGCCTTTTTCTATTCAAATATCTCTGGATGCATGGCCTCAGGTTTCACTCAACTTTTACAGAGACGGCAGGTGTTCAGTGATAACAAAGCACAGTATAATAACAGGAGATTAAACTGAAAAAGTGACAAAACAAGAAAACGCTAGAAATTTCCTTTCCGAAGGACAGGATGAAGGAGAAAATGCATGAAGAAAGTCTTTCTGTTCACATACCTCATCTAAAAAAATGTGGGTGTACTCTGTCAGAGACTTGGCTAGCACAAGCTTTTGCAGAAGAACCCCTGTGGTCATGTAAATTAGCTGAGTGTGCTCAGTGGCCATTTTCTCCAGTCCAACCTGAAAAAACACACCGAGTTGTATCCATAAACACAATGACAAATAAATCAGCTCAGTCAAAGCCATCCATTTATTTTACTACATAAAAACACCATATGGCATTCTGTTATGCTCTATTTAATGTTCCTATTTTGTTGCTCAACCATTGAGTTTTATGACACACTAAAATATTTAAATGGAACAGGAATAGAATAAAAATTCCCTTTAATGTCCCAAACTGGGGAAAATCAGGCACAAAAGCAGCAAAGTGACAGATAATAACAAAAATGTAAAATATGAAAAACAGAGTTAAGAATAACATTCTATACAATAAGGGCAAAATTACAACACTAAAATGTGGTGCAAGTATTAAAAACAGCATAATTTGATTCAAGAAAGGTGCCATTGAGCAGGATAATTTACAAATATTGACAATGTGCATGTATCGTTGTGCATTTAAAAGCAAGAGACTATTCATAAGAGCGGTGATGGTTGTACAGTCTTACAGCTGCTGGGAGGAAGATCTGTAGTAACACTCCTTTGTGCACCGAGGATGCACGAACAATCTAAACTGGGTTGACTTAGCATCTTAGCACAGAGCTAGCCTTCCTGATGAGCTAATCTAAACTCCTCTTCTCAGCTGCTGCTCCAACATATTATACCATAGAAGACAGTTAATGCCACTGCAGAGTCAAAAAAGGTCTTCAGGAGGGGAAAGGTACATACTAACTCCACCTTAAATTAAAACAGTGACTTTTTGTCCTTAAGCCACTTTACATTTGGTGGCATGCTTAGGATTTTTGTCCCAGCTGATGTCTGGGGATGTAGCTTCAATATTTCATCATGTTGTGTCTTCACGATGCCATGTATTTTCTTAAGTGCACCACTCCCTCCATGCAACAAAACATCCACGCAACACAATGCTGCCAGTCCCGTACTTTACAGTCGGCATGATGCCCTCAGGCTAACAAGCTTGTCTTTGTCCTCCAAATGTAAAAGTGGATCAAAGGGGCAAACGCTTTAATTGTGCTTTCATCATACAGAACATGTCTCAAAAAATTAAGGTGTTTATCCCCAAGTGCCTCTGCAAAAATAATCTGGCTTTTTATGTTGCTTATGGAGTAACTGCTTCTTCCTCACTGAGTCGCCTTTGAAGATTTGTCAGTAAAGCATTTTTTTTCAATATTAGTTTTTTTTGTGCATGTCCCATCTTCGGCATTTCAAGCATACCATATAACAAAGATGGCGGCCTACATGTATCAGGGCAGTTTTACTTTTAAAAAAAGGAAATCCTTCAGGTATGTGGAAATTTAGTGAAGAATGAATCCAACTTGTCGAAGTCCGCAGTTCTCTTCCCAATTTCTTTCTGTTTTTAATGATAATGATGAGGCCGACATGTTGCCCCAAAGTACATACAGTGGGACAAAAAAGTATTTGGCAGCCCACAATTGTGCAAGTTGACCCCACTTTACAAGACGAGAGGTCTGTAATTTTTAAATTACAATTGAATTGTGAGAGACAGAATGTAAAAGAAAATGCAGGAAATCACATTGTATGGTTTTTAAAGAATTTATTTGTATAATGGTGCAGAAAATAAGTATTTAGAACCTACAAACAAGCAAGAATTCTGGCCCTCGAGACATGTTACTTCTTTGACCCTCTGGCGCACAGTGGTCACTGTGGACGACAGCTATTTAAAAATAATTTTCTTCTAAATGCCATGTTTTGTTTTGGCTGGAACTTCATATCAGCCACTAAAATGCTCTCTAATGCCCCACTCCATTGAGCTCAGCTCAGTGGTCAGTCATCGTAACTACAAGTAAATCTCCTCAGAATCCAAGATGGCTGATAATCAGCCACACCTGTTGACCACTCCAGGAATATCCCGCCAGTCCTTCTATTCTAAAAGAGCCCTAGAGCTAAAAAAATATATGATGGTATACAGTAACATCTAAGTAATACTTTACTTTTGCTAATTCAAAAGATTAAATAAGTACTAATTGGGAATTAATCATGTGTCCACTGTAGTGGATGCCAAGTATGCCATGATTGTTTGATCTGATCTTTTGACTGTTTTGGTTGTAAAACCTGTGCATTTTTGCTGGATTCTTTAAGGTATTTATTTACAAATAGATAGTGTTGTGCAGATTAGTTGCAGATAAGGATGTAAAAAAATATAGATACACAGATATATCGCGATATTGTGTGTCACAATATTATCGATATTCAAAAGCAATATATCGATTTTTAAATTTAAAATAAAACCCTTGATGATGA
This sequence comes from Valencia hispanica, assembly GCA_963556495.2. Taxonomy (NCBI): domain Eukaryota; kingdom Metazoa; phylum Chordata; class Actinopteri; order Cyprinodontiformes; family Valenciidae; genus Valencia; species Valencia hispanica. The sequence continues at coordinate 9,112,809 of OY747720.1, forward strand.
CAGTAATTTTTGTAATAAAATTAAAAGTATGACTGGTAGTTTGTGGCTTTCTTTCAACTTCTTCGCTCCAACTAGATCTAGTAACAAAACTGGATGTGTTAAAGTATAAAACAAGTTGGGGTGTTAAGAATGCTGTGACAGTTTTTCTGCAGATAAATTCCATTTTTTTAATATCACAATATATAGGCCCGTTGAATGTTATTGTTTTCATCCAGGTAATTTTACGTATCCCTACAACACTGGAGGGCAAAAAGAGCTTCCATTCCCGCAATCAAAAGCCGTGCAGTCGTAGTTGAACAATTAGGCCAACAATATTAACCTAGAAATGTAGGTATTGCGACTTTAGATCATCTAAACCATCTTTGTGCAGATGATCGGAAAAAATATATTGCAAAGCTAACTGTATTTAGCGCAAAGCCTCCCACGGTTGTACTGGTCTAGTGAGGATGGCCTTGGTCTTGTATTACGGCAATTGCAAACGGCATGTCTGAACAGATGTAGACTAGAACATTTGCTGTGGATGAAAACATTTTACACAATTGTAATTACATAGTAATGCCAGTCCTGCACCCAAAAAAAATATTGTTAATATCTCAAAATATTCAGTTTTCAGAGTGGAGATATTTGAAACATAGAGTTAGCATATGCATAAGTTTCACAGTTGTGAGCACTGCATGTTTTTTTTTATTATCCAGGCTATAACAACAAGCCATACCAATAATAAATGTCAATACATTTATCATAAAACTTGGTTACATACATTTTTATATTAAATTCATACTGTTTTATATTGAGGGCTCAGGTGCATGCAGACCATTGGAGTGGACACATGTGTTACTCCCTGAAAAAAAGCAAGATTTTACACCTGCACAAGACTGGGATGAGTCAATCTACAATAGGCAAGCAGCTTGATGAGAAGAGATCAACTGTTGGAGCAATTATTAGAGAATTGAATGAATACAAGATCACTGACAATCTCCCTCGACCTGGGGCTTCAGGCAAGATCTCACCTCATGGGGTTCACATGATCTTGAAAGGTGAGGAAGCAGCCCAGAACTACACGAGGGGAACTAGAGAGCTTGGACCACAGTAACAAAGGTTACTCTTAGTAACACACTACGTCGTCATGGATTAAAATCATGCAGTGCTTGACAGGTCCCCCTGTTGAAGCCAGCACACGTCCAAGCCCATCTAAAGTTTACCATAAACCATCCAGAGGAGGTTTGGGAGAAAGTCATGTGATCAGATTAGACCAAAATAGAACTCTTTGGTATAAACGTCCCCTGCCATGTTTGGAGGGGGAGGAATGCTGAGTTGCATCCCAAGAACACCATTCCCATTGTGAAGCATGGGGGTGGAAACATCATGCTTTGGGGCTGCTTTTCTGCAGAGGGGAAGGGACGACTGATCCGTATTAAGGAAAGGATGAATGGGGCCATGTATCGTGAGATTTTGGACAAAAACCTCCTTCCATCAGTGAGAGCACTGAAGATGAAACGTGGCTGGATCTTCCACCATGACAACGATCTCAAACACATCGCCTGGGAAACGAAGGAGTGGCTACGTAAAAAGCATTTCAAGATTCTAGAGTGGCCTAGCCAGTCTCTAGACCTAAATCCAAAAGAGAATCTGTGGAGGGAGTTGAAAGTATGTGTTGCTCAGCGACAGCCCCAAAACATCACAGCTCTAGAGAAGATCTGCATGGAGGAATGGGCCAAAATACCAGCTGCAATGTGTGAAAACCTGCTGAAGACCTACAGGAAATGTTTGATCTCTGTCATTGCCAACCAAGTTTACATTACAAAGGATTGAGGTGAACTTTTGTTATTGACCAAATACTTCTTTTCTGCACCATTATAAAAGTACATTCTTTAAAGGGGCTATATGCAATTTTCTGAAATTTAAACTCGCGACTGACCCCATGTGGCCAAAAAAACGTAACTGCTCTTCCTTTCTGCTTGCTCTCGCAGCGCGCGCTCGTGCGCTGGTCGCTCTCAATCTTCCATCTTTTTCAGGCACTTGTCAGGGGTTTAACTTTCTTAGTCTTACGTGGAGTTACTGTTGGTTTCAAAGTTGTCCTTGGTCTCTTCTGTATATTCACACAATCCACTGAACTGCTTGCGAGTGCTGACTAGCGGTGGTGGCAGAGTAATCTGAAACATTTAACATGAACGCGCTTGACGTCACATCCGTAGACAGCGCGGGAAAATCCAACCCGACAGAAAATAGAAAAAATTCAATACTGGCTTATAGGTGCACCCACTGTGAGCCGACAAGGTGTCAGTATGTTCATCAGGAGATGTTTGAGTCATAAATAGTCAAATAAAAAGGCTATTGTTACGTTTATTGTGGGGAAAAAGTTGCATATGGCCTCTTTAAAAATCATACAATATGATTTCCTGGATTTGTTGACATTCTGTTTCTCACAGTTGAAGTGTACCCATGATGAAAATGACAGACCTCTCATCTTTTTACGTGACAAAACTGCCAAATACTTCTTTTTACCCCACTGTACACTCCTCCAAACAGTTTTAAGGCACAATAATCATATTGTAAGTAAATTACTGTATTTAAATCTAATTAAAAATTAATAGTGAGTACTCTGGCATCAACCAATATAAATAATTCTGGTAATCCAAGCCAACTAAAACAGGAAGTTTTGTCTGATTTAATCTCAAGGAGTGAAAACAAAATGGCTGTGTGTCTTTATGTAGTGTGTGTAAAAAGCTGGACAAACATGTCCATGAAAGTCAGAAAATACGAGAACATCTCAGCTGAGACTGTATTACTTTCTCCCACTGACAGTGACATCATCCCTAACTCCAGAGATCTGAACCAAGCGGAGAATAGTTATTTTAAGCCACACCGTTTCAGAGCTGTGCACATCACAGCCAAACACCCTAGCAACAAAGAACTCTAAATGCTGTTAATACAGGAAAACAAGTTATTACCGATAAAACGGATACAATAAAAGCCTTCTGAATCATTTGTTAAAGAGACTACTGATGTTTGGTCATTATAATTAATTACCAAATTATTATTTTGAGATCACAGTTTCAAATTCTATCTTTATGGATTATTTTATTGCATTGTTACTTTGAATTACAAGTAGTAGTGGGCGATATAAATGGTGTAATGTAGAAATGTTATAAATTTAGCCAATGGTAGTCTTTGAATGTCTTTGAACAAAGCAGAACTTAAGTGTGCACAAAGTACCAATAAAAGCTGGTGCCGATTCTTGAGTGCAGTATTTCTAAGGAATACACTGACTGGATGAAAAAGATGTGAAGGATTTCTTATTCCGTTCCCTCAGTTTGCAGAAATCATAGGTACAGTTTCGGCATGCTGGTCTCCAAGACCACAAACTGTGGTTAAGTGGAAATGACCGGCCAACGTTTGCACTCTCTTATCCATCAAAACTTTATATTTATGACATATCTATTGCTTTTACATACATATATCCATAATAAATATTTTGTAATTCTACAATAGATTTTTGGAGATAGAATAAAATTACCTCATAATACCAATCCAGGAAATGCTTTTTTTTCTCTCTCTCTCTCTTTTCTCTCTCTCTCTCTCTCTCTCTCTCTCTCTCTCTCTCTCTCTCTCTCTCTCTCTCTCTCTCTCTCTCTCTCTCTCTCTCTCTCTCTCTCTCTCTCTCTCTCTCTCTCTCTCTCTCTCTCTCTCTCTCTCTCTCTCTCTCTCTCTCTCTCTCTCTCTCTCTCTCTCTCTCTCTCTCTCTCTCTCTCATCCTTCTGCAGACAGTGAGAATATTGCCGCTGATTGCAGCTGTCACATTGAATATGTAAATGTTCCTCACAACAGTAAAATCAGTCAAAAACATCATGATTGTATGCTATGCAATTTTATGTTAGTAAAATTATGAAGTACTTACTATGGATATGGTATATGTAAAAGTAATAGGTAAAGTAATAGGCATGTCAAATGTACTTTTTTTATGATTATGCTTCTCATTTTCTCTTAATTTCAGTGTTTTTTGCCTGCTAGCGCACTAACTATTACCGTAATGTACCATGTATGTGCGAAGCTAATCTTTAAGAGAGAGAAAACGTCAGCCGGTTATTTCCACGTTTCGTCTCTCTTGACCGCAGGCTGTGGTCTCGGAGAGCAGCATGCCGAAACTGTACCCACAAGTTCAGCAAAACAAGGGACCGGATTGAGAAATTTGTGCGTTGATTCATAAACCAAGGGAGTGACATTTCACGGCATCAAATTAGATTTTCAGCACAGAGAGCATACACGAGAGGCAGAGGAGTGGAGCGCAGGCGAGCGCACCGAGCATTCGGAGCAGGAGTTTCGTGCGCCAGAACATGTATTAAGATTGAACCACTCTTATGTGTTTGTTCACATAGAAATATGCGCGTTCATTTGTCTAACTGCGCTTTCAGGTTAGGGCAACACTTTTAAAGCCATACAGTTTTTGAGGAAAACTGCTGGAAAAGTGTGGGTGTTAAAACACCCACATACCCCACAGATGTGACGCCCATGTATGCCCGCCAACTTCATGACAGTGAGAAATTGGAAGATTTGTCTGAAGAACCAAATGTAGCTTAAACATTTCAGTCAGCAGAATCTTTTAATGTTTATCAATGAAACGTGTTAAAGATAACAAATTCTGCATAGAGACACCAGCATGTTGAAGAAAAAAAAAAACACTTTCTCTTTTAATGGGGCACCAACCTGATATCCCACCAGACTGCCCAGGGTACACTTCCTTTGAGCAGCAACCCAGCGAGCGATACTTGTGGCTCCAATCTTGCGTGGCTGCGTGACCACAATGTTGCAGGAGGCAGTTTTCTCATTGTAGTGGTCCAGAATGAACTGCGGCAGCTGAGTGGTCTTTCCACTGCCTGTGGCTCCTCGAATGATCACAACCGAGTTGTTCTCTACGAAGGAAATCAGCTAGAAGCAGAGCGCCCAGATGAGCACAGATAAAATTAAACCTGTTAGAACGATGCATCATGTCACGGCAAATAAGAGCTGGAGGTTAGGGATGCACGATATACAGTTAAAACCAGATATTTACACACACTGCAGGAAACAAAACAAAATCTTTTTTCTCTACTGGCTTAAGGAAAACAAAGTTAAGGTATTGGAATGGCCGTCACAAAGTCCTGATCTCAATCCCATAGTAAATTTATCGCCAGTGTAGGTACCAGATCTGCTAGGGGGCTCTTCGCTCGCCGATAACGTCACACTACGGCAACGCCACTCGAACAATCTACATTGCGCCTCATTTTTAACCCTGCCAAGCACTATATGGTGAAATTTAAAAGAGACATAGATGTTAACAGCTCCTGTGGAGATCATCAAGAAAATGTGACTAATTTCTGGTATTGCTCTTTCACACATGGGCTTTTGGAAAGAGTTCAGAAGGTTGTTATTAACCGTATTTTGACAGATTCTCCCTTACGATAAAACATTTTTTTATTGTTTTGTTTTTTTACAATACCCGAAAAAGATGATAAATGCTTAGCTATACATGAAATCAATATCAGACTATCAAGAAAAAGGCTCTTAAAACGATTCATATATGTAAATTTTTGCATGTACAGTATTTATATAACACCCCTTGGCTGTTTGTATCTGTTGAATTCTTCTGTATATTTAATTTGTTTGTGTGTTGTACAATTGCTATTTGTTCAATAAAGTTCTAAAAAAAAAAAAAAGCACACTACGTCAACAGGCTAACGTTTAGCCAATCATGTAATACGTCATAGCCAGGCGCAGGCCACGAGCACATCTGGCACCTACTGAAAAGGCGAGTGCGAGCAAGAAGGCTGACAAACCTGACCCAGTTTCACCAGTTCTGTCCAGAGGAGTGGGCCAAGATTCCAGAAAACTATTGTTGAAAGCTCCAAGAGCCCCAAAGATTATGGAATGAACTCCCTTACGTAGTCCGGCAGGCGTCCTCTCTAGCTGCTTTTAAGTCCCTTTAAAAGACCCACTATTTCCTTCTTACATTCAACCCATTGGCGCAGGCTGGCTTCCTTATTCTGTTTTCTTTTTAATATTATTTTATATAAATGCTATTCTTATTTTAAAAAATTACTTAGTGTTAAACTTTTTAACTTGTTATCCTCTTGCTGCATTGTTCTGTTTTGTTTTACTGTGTCCTTGACTGTTAAGCACTTTGGTCAGCCATATTGTGTTTTAAAGTGCTATATAAATAAAGCTGGTATGGTATTGTCGTAAAGCTTGGGGAAGGAGACCAGTAACATTTGGCCCAAGTTAAACAGTTTGTGGGCAATTCTACCAAACACTAAGGAAGTGTATGTATACTTCTGACCTTGATGGGGGGGGGGGGAGATAAATTCCTCAAGCACACATAACATGTTAATATTTATTGATCTAAAACAAAAAAGTATACTCTGATTTAATGTTTGACAGTAAAAAAAAAAAACATTCCCCTTCCTCGAGTGTATGAAAATATCGACTGTGAAACTGTGGTTTTAACGGTATCTGCTAGGGATGTAAGAATATATCAATACGCCGATATCTCGGCAAATTTTTTGTCACGATATTGCATCGATATTCAAAAGCAATGTATCGATTCTGATTTTTATGTTATTTTTGTAGAATTTGAATAGAACCATTAGTGATGACAGTCATTTTTGTAGTTAAATTAAAAGTATGACTGCTAGTTGGTGGCTGTTTTCACCTTCTTCGTTCCAGCCGATCAAAAGGATCTAGAAATAAAATTGGATGTTAAAGTATTAAAGGTTGAATATGGAACATTTTCATAAAAAGCTATTTAAAATAATAATAATAATAATAATACGTCCACTGGTGTTTCAAATGGTGCAAAATGAAATCATTTGAATTAAAATATAATAAAATAGAATTAAAATATAATAAAATAAATTTTAACGGGCACGACAATGACGTAATGTTTACACCTACCGCCAGAAGCGGCCGCCGGGTGCCAGATACGGTCTCTATGATCCAACTATGTGGTCGGTACAACTCGGCTGGTATTGGAAAAAATGGCTGAGTCTGCAAGTCAAGCATCAGCTTCAGAGCCCTGGAGGAGAAATCGTTATCCGTCTCAGGAGAGGAGTGACCGGAGAAGAACAGAGACTAGAGTAGTTTTAGAAGAAGCCTACACTAGAAGGACCCACATAAAACACGTCCACGGCATCAAACACACGCGGGAACGGCGACTTTCCTCCTGGATCGCTAAGGTAACTCACTCGCTAACTTTAGCTCTCAGTTAAACTGCTCTAAAATACATTCCTCACTGGACACGGTTCAGGCTGGTCACTGGGCGTATCAGCAGCGAACCAGGCAACCCACCAACGGGAATTGTTTTTATATTGTTGTAGCTACAACTTAGACCCACTAGATGTCGCTATAGTGTTCATGTTCCATATTCAACCTTTAAAGCAGGTTGGAGTGTTTAGAATGCTGTGGCAGTTTTTCTACAGTTTAATACAGATTTAAAAATCACAATCTATAGTCTTACTCGTGATATATCGTATCGTCTCCCCTGCATCGTGATACATATCGTATCGCCAGATTTTTGCTAATACACATCCCTAGTATCTGCATTAACATATGAATTGGTCATCTTTTAACACATTGTATCGGACCAATATGTAAAACTGGGTCAGTATTGACAACCGATGTTTATCTTGATCATGTTGCCATTTGTGAATTTGTTTCAGGAGAAGAGGTTGGCATTTGTTTGGGCATGCGATAGTAATGCAGCGCAGGATTGTGGGGTGTTTAACTGAGGCAGATCAGCGATGTGGTCGCTTTTCATGGTGTCTAAAGGGTGGTGCAATGTATATAATAAATATAATATCGGTAAATATTGGTTACCAGCCATAAAAGCAATATTACACTTAAGATATCAGCCAAAATTTTCATATCGCTGCATCCCTAAAGGACGAGCCAAGCCGCTTTATGACAAAAATCAAACTATACTATATCCACATTAGGAATCTGAATGAAGGCAACGCTTGAATAACAGCATTAGCTCCATAGATACTCACAAACACTAACAATACACAGTGTGGGCTCCTGTTATACTGCCATATAAAAATAACTGCACTTCTTTTAAGCAAACATTAAGACTTAGTGCCCTTGTGTCCTGAGGACATAATGTCAATTTAACGAAAAATCTACAAAGACCCAAAAAAGCTGCTGGAGGAAATGCATTAGTGCACACTGCCTTACCTTTTCCTTATTTTTAGTTATGGGCAAGCTTGGGTATTCAAAACTGGAGCAGGCAGAAAGAGGAGGAGGACCTAAACAGTGAGGGGAGAGGTCAGTTTACTGCAATCTAATACTGAATGTGAATGGGATGTACTATTAAGAAGGGCATCACAGAATCTATTACTCACCTCTTGAAGGTTCTGGGTTTTGGATCTTTCCATCATCATCTTTCTGGCTGGAACTATCGGGTTTTGTTGGGCTGAGAAAAATAACATAAGCAGTCAACAACTACTCTTATATTCTAGTAATGGGATGAACACACAAACAACAACCCCCATTCATGACTCGCATCTTTTATTCACAGTGATGAAACTGCTACACATTTTTTTTAACAGTTATTAAAAATAAATTCTCAATAAAAACCATTCAAACTGTATTCGGTTCTATAGCACTTTTAATCAACTTTTTCTGCGATGCAATCAGCAGTAGTCGGAGCCTCCAAAAGAGCAACTACTCTAGAATGTGGTTGTGTTTTCGACTGTATACCTGCAGATGTAGAAATAAAGAATACACCCTAATCCCACTACAAACTCCAACCACTTCACTGCCTTACGTCTAATGCTAAGTGAGTCAACTTTTGCCGTCTGGTTTGTCTGTCTAAGTTGTTACAAGATTGTTGGACATCTTCAGATTGGCAGACCGGGGCAGTGATCACACTCCGGAGCCTCCCATGTAAGGTCTATTCAGGGGTTCTGGAAAGGCTCCGCCAGATATTCAAGTCTCGGGTTCAGGAGGAAAAATTAGGTTTCCGTCCAACCCGTGGAACACTGGATCAGCTCTATACCCTAAGCAGGTTCCTGAAGGGTGTATGGGAGTTCGCCCAACCAGTCTACATGGGTTTTGTGGACTTGGAGAAGTCCCTTGGGATATCCTGTGGGTGGGGGGTGGTACTTCAAGAGTATGGGTTACCAGGCTTCTTGATACGGGTTGCTAGGTCCATGTACGCGTTTGAAGCGTCAATGCAGAAGCGCGCTGACGGACGTCAGCAACAGATTTGCGTCGCGAAAATGTATTTCTCCCTCATTCGCGCGTCAGATTCGCTCGAATGAGGCATTTGACGCACGTCAGAAAATACGTGCGTGATTTTATGTGGTGCATTCGCACATCACAAGCGTTTTTGCGTCTGCCCGCGAAGTCGAAAAATCTGAACGTCGGCGTCAATTCGCACCGTGTCAACCAATCAGGAGCCTGGTGACGTGGTGTCATGTGATGCTGTGACCCAGTTCACGGGGTCGGGTCCGGCAAAATTCCTTTATTCAACATGGAGGAAATACTGATAATGGCCGTGGTTAATCACCCCCAGCTATTCGACACCAGCTGCTTTCTTTACAGAGACAGGAATAAAAAGGACCTCGCTTGGAGGAATATAAGTGAGACAAAAGAGCAACCTGGTAAGTTCATTTCACTTTTGAAAGTTTTTACGTTACTGACCCTGGGAACCTGCGAAGGGTACTCTCTACAGTAAAGAGACTCTCTTAACGCTAGATCGACATCTGCCATCTTGCAAAAACCCCTTCTGGCACTAGCTCCTCCCACAAGTTGCATATTTCCGGCTTGACGCGCGTCCAAATATGGCATTTGGACGCGCGTCTAGCCGGAGAGCTGCGAATGTTGAGGCATCCAACTTTTGCATGCAGCGCATTTTTGAAGCTTTGATGTGAAAGCACCGTTAGAGTTTGGTTCGGATTGCCGGCAGTAAGTCTGGCTCGTTTCTGGTGAGAGTTGGACTCCGCCAAGGTTGCACTTTGTCACCAATTCTGTTCATAACCTTCATGGACAGGATTTCTAGGCGCAGCCAAGGTGTTGAGGGTGTCTGTTTTGGTGGCCTAAGGACCAGGTCTTTGTTTTTTTTTTAAGATGATGTAATCCTGTTGGCTTCATCAGACTGATCTACAGCTTTCCCATGAGTGAGTGTGAAGCAGGCGGGATGAAAATCAACACCTCCTAATCTGAGACTATGATCTTGAGCGCCTTCTTCAAGTTGGAACGAGTTCCTTGGGGTCTTGTTCACGAGTGAGGGGGAAAAAAGGGAGCAGGACAAATTGTCTGCAGTGATGCGAGAGATGTACCAGTCTGTCATAGTGAAGAGAAAACTTAGCAGAAAGGCGAGGATCTCAATTTATCGGTCGATCGACGTCTACATCTAGAGCTCTGGGTGGTGACGGAAAGAACGAGTACGAGGATACGAGCGACCAAAATGAGTTTCCTCTTCGGGGTGTTCAGTTATCCAGGAGGGGCCGAGGGTAGAGCCGCTGCTCCTTCACATGAAGAGGAACCATCTGACGAGGTGCTCCGGGAGACATGACAGGAGACCCAGAGGAAGACCCAAGACACGCTGGAAGGACTTCTCGACTGGCCTTGGAACGCCTTGGCTGGCGAGAGGGAAGTCTGGGTCTCTCTGGTTAGGCGACCCTACCCCATATTAAGTGGAAGATAATGAATGAATGGAAGTGTAAATAAGTCAATCTGGTAAAACCACGAGACAATGTGACCTGCCTGAGTCACTATTTGTCACATCAGCTACTTTGCCTAAACTCTTTGCTCCTGGTATCCTTTTGAATTTCCCTCTGATAAGCTGAACCAGGCCTTGAGCTCTGTGGCCTGGGGAACAACTCCACTTGTATGTTTCTTTAAGTCTATGCAGACAGAGGATTTTAACGCAAAAAAAAAAAACAGAGTGCTATCTTACACCAGAAAGAGGGCTTGAACAAAATACACCCACGGCTTATGATGCACGATGTACTCTCATCCTCTTTCTCTCCAGTGGCAAATATCGTGGAAGCTACAAAGCAGCTGACCTTACAGCAAAAGCTGCACACTGCACAGAGGAGAGTGAGGTGAAAGGATAGGAGAGGTGACAGCTCTTAGTCAGTTAGCAGCGTGCGACTAACTCCCACCGACAAAGTCTGTGTGACAGGCGCAGTGGGAGGACAAGACAATCACCGCAGAGCAAAAAGAGGAGAAAACAGTCGAGCCAGCAAAGGGCTGCAGCCGAAACTGAGCATTTTCCACCAAGGAACGCAAGAGACAGTTATCAAAAGAGGTAACTTTGCAACACTAGATTTATAGAAGCGCAACGCTGGAGGGTGCACCATGTGAAACGCTCATCTTTGCCAAGTCTCTCAAAAGCTTGCAGCAGTGAAATTTTGTTTAACCAGTGAGTACATATTTATCTTCTTTGAAATGTCAGTCTTATGTGCGTGTACAAACCCTGTTCGGGGGCAGCAGAAATTAAATCAGATGCCTTAAAAAGGTTCTGCTGTGCAAACTCGTGTGTTATTCAAACACCGATATACAGTTTTGATGAGGCTGAACTTGGACCCCCCAGGCTGTAACAAATGAATCTGGGGTGGAGAAAGAGCCAAATGCATAAATCTGGGACAAAACCCTGAGTCTAGTTTGACTAGAAGTGAGAACAGTCAGCGCACCGATCACACCAGAGGTCACGTTGCTAGTGGGAAGATCATCTGTGTCAACATTACTTAGTAAAAAATACAACTCATGTATTAGTTGCATTTTAATATTCTAGTTTCACTATTTTACGATAAATGCATGACCCAGATACAGAAACCGTGGATGCATACTTATTTTCTTTAATTTTCCTTTAAAAGCATTCAATTCTAAAGGGAAGGATATTCTATGTGTGACAGAATTTCACTGTTACAAGTTATTGCAGATAAAGCCTTATTTCTTCAGTTTTTAGGGCCTGTTTGCAGAAAGAGCAATGCCTCTGTTCAGCTGGATGAAATGGTCGCATCAAACAAGAGCACAGACTCTGTCTCCGAGCAGAACGGAGGTCGTGCCCGGCCATATGTTGCTCACAGAGCTCCTGTGGCACGTAGAGGAAAGAGAGCGTCTGTCGAGACAACTGGAGCGCGAGAACAGGCTGGCCCACGGTGCCCTGGGTCTCCGCTGGTTTCAGAAATACCCCAAGCTACGAACCCTCGTCTCATCATCAGAGCTACACCAGCTGGAGTTCCTCTGTTCCCAGGTTCCACCTATCCACACAGCCACAGTCGTCTCCAGGTGTTTACTTGTTCCACACATTTGTACGTTAAAGTCCAGTTTCAAGGACATCAACACAACGAACAATTATCGGTTACAGCCATGAACGAAGGTTAATTAAGAGTGTTGACATGAAAGACGCTCAGGAAGGCTTAGTGTAGCCCGACTGCCAGGGTTTCCCCCTCAGCTATTAGCTAGAAAGGGAAAAAAAGGCTTAAGAGCACATGGCTGAGCAGCACTGTGACCCACTTATCACACAAAACAACTCACAGCCAGGTCATTAATGTGCACTTATATAACCAAAACACACCAAAAAAAAGCACTCACTGAAATGTGGGGGTATGTTTGAGACATTTTTATGAATTTGCCCGACTATTTCAAATGCACCATTCTTCATACCATGAGACAAGCAGGGAAAAGCCTGAGAAAAATACAGGAACAACTAAATACTGCTTGAAATAATTGGTAAAAGAAAACATTTTGCCAATGTATTAGGGATTTAAGAAAGTATTCATACACCGATATATCTCGATATTTTATGTCACAATATTGTATCGATATACAAAAGCAATGTATCGATTATTTTTTTTTATTTTTTTATTGAATGGAACCATTAGTGATGATCATTTTTGAAGTAAAATTAAAAGTATGACCGGTAGTTTGTGGCTGTTTTCACTTTCTTTGTTCCAGTGGATCAACTAGAACTAGAAATAAAACTGGATGTGTTAAAGTATGAAACAGGTTGGAGTGTTTAGAATGCTGCGACCATTTTTCTACATTCAAATTCAGTTTTTAAAATCACAATATATAGTCTTACTCAAAGTATTGCAATATATCGCATCGTCCCCCTGCATTGTGATACATATCGTATCGCCAAATTCTTGCCAATACACATTCCTACAATGTATACTTCCAACAGGTTTCGTGAAGTGCTCGCCACCAACGACGTACGGCCCTGGGAGCTGGCCTCCGTCTTCAAGCACATCCTGATAGACTTCCTCAATCAAGGACAATATATTGAAGAAGACGAACCATCAACGGAGGCGTGGAGCAGCCAGTGCAAGAAGCAGGGCTGCGTCACTCCCATAATGCCTCAGGGTGGAGGTCATGAAAGGGAAGAGATCCCAACCGTCTCTGGGTACGTGGATCGGGCCATGCGGCACTCAAGTTCATTCACATCCGGCAGGGTCTGGGATCTTCCATACTACTACCCAGGGCCTCTAAGACCCAAAGGAGAGAGCACAACACTGTGAGAAGATAGCAAACCGTGCCACGTCCTTAGCGTGGAGACCAACTTGCATTGATAACATTACTTGTTACCAAAATGTGAAAATATCCAGTAATATGCAGAGGATGAATTCTGTGAAATTGATTTCTCATCCAGCAACTGGGTTATGAACAAATGAAAACACCTTGTTTGAATTTGCATTGTGTCAGGTGGCTGTAGCAATCCTGAATAGCAATTTAAAGAAATGCTTTGTAACTTCATTATAGGACATTAATGGGAACTTTCTCTGTCTCCATAGAGTTTTTATGATGTAGAAAATGCAAAAACACCAACAACAAAAAACACAGTTAAACCTCTTAACATTTTTGTAGCTCTGTAAGCCTATTTTAAATGTCCTGTGACCATTTTATTTAGTTTATAGATTTCAAAATATTAAAAACGTGCAATAAAAACAAATTTCAAAGACTGCCATTGACAGCCTTTAATATGTTTATTTATGATGGTTTCAGACAAACAGCAGCAATGGGCTAAAATACTTTCAATGTAATCTTGAACAGACAACTTCTATAAATGGTTTTATTTATGTTTCCTAATGTTGAACCTCTGCTTTGAACCTTTTTTTTCACTACATGAAGCTGTTTCTTGTGAAAACTCTTGTGACACATGGATAAGTTAGCACAACAAAGAAAAAAAACACAACTGACGCCAATATTAAGGTTCACTGTTATCACCGAGTTGATTCATAAAGACTTTCTGAGGTGATGATTTAATGGGATAGTTCGTCGTTTCAGACAAAGTTGTATCCCATCCTCACCATCAGCATAGTGCGTACACACCGACCCATATCTGTGGTCACCTCCTGGTCAGAGCTCTGGCCGTTAGAAGTCTTTCAAGAAAGTAGTCCCTGCTAGTTTCGGGGGCCAACAAACTGTGCTGTTTTGCTTCAGAATACCATATGCGTTTGAAAACATGATTCATTTGCATCACACAAAAAAAACGCCGGCCAAAATTCGCAACTCATTATTACTCTGTACTATTTTCTTTCCATTCCAATCAATCCGCGCTGCGCCCAGCATCAACTGTTGCGCTCCTCCCGTCAGCTGTTCCACTGTTAAATGCCGACAACATGTCTGATTATGAAACATCTGATGATGAAACTCATTTTAGCGCAATGCCAGATGGATCGGATGAAGAATAAACTTTTTTTTAGCACAACGCCAAAGGGATACATTTATGAACCGGAGTATACGGATGCCGAACTTCAGCAGATGGAGCTAGGACGGGCAGAGAGAGAGCGAGAGGACATAGAAGTGCTCCAAGCTGAAGCTGAGACCACATAAAGTAGCACATTTGGTGTAATGATCATGAATGCGGTCAAATATTGCATAGCCTACTGTTCTATACAACGTAAAGTTGCCTAATTCTGATATCAAAAATTGCACAACATGAGATCATCCAAACTTACTCACCCTATCTACAGCTGTGTTCTGTGTTCACGTAATCAAGGGAGTGTAATTTAATTTAAGTAAAAGCCTGCCGTAATTTTCGGATTATTGAGTGCACCTGAATATAAGCCTCACGTTTTCATGTTGTAACATGATTTTTTTTACACAGAAAGGCGGTACACGGAAGATTTTTTTTAATATAAACTTTTTAATATAAACCAACATGTCTGGTTAGAAAATAAAACATACTATAAACAGGTGAAAAGTTTAAAGTTTAATCTTTGCGGGTGAAATAAAAAAGAAAAAGAAAAAAACAATTACAGTATGAACAGTCTGGACCTCTAAGTACAGGTCCTTCTCAAATAATTAGCATATTGTGATAAAGTTCATTCTTTTCCATAATGTAATGATAAAAATTAAACTTTCATATATTTTAGATTCATTGCACACCAACTGAAATATTTCAGGTCTTTAATTTTTTTTAAACTGATGATTTTGGCATACAGCTCATGAAAACTCAAAATTCCTATCTCAAAAAATTAGCATATCATGAAAAGGTTCTCTAAACGAGCTGTTAACCTAATCATCTGAATCAACTAATTAACTCTTAACACCTGCAAAAGATTCCTGAGGCTTTTAAAAACTCCCAGCCTGGTTCATTACTCAAAACCGCAATCATGGGTAAGACTGCCGACCTGACTGCTGCCCAGAAGGCCATCATTGACACCCTCAAGCAAGAGGGTAAGACACAGAAAGACATTTCTGAACGAATAGGCTGTTCCCAGAGTGCTGTATCAAGGCACCTCAGTGGGAAGTCTGTGGGAAGGAAAAAGTGTGGCAGAAAACGCTGCACAACGAGAAGAGGTGACCGGACCCTGAGGAAGATTGTGGAGAAGGACCGATTCCAGACCTTGGGGGACCTGCGGAAGCAGTGGACTGAGTCTGGAGTAGAAACATCCAGAGCCACCGTGCACAGGCGTGTGCAGGAAATGGGCAACAGGTGCCGCATTCCCCAGGTCAAGCCACTTTTGAACCAGAAACAGCGGCAGAAGCGCCTGACCTGGGCTACAGAGAAGCAGCACTGGACTGTTGCTCAGTGGTCCAAAGTACTTGCATGTCATTCGGAAATCAAGGTGCCAGAGTCTGGAGGAAGACTGGGGAGAAGGAAATGCCAAAATGCCTGAAGTCCAGCGTCAAGTACCCACAGTCAGTGATGGTCTGGGGCGCCATGTCAGCTGCTGGTGTTGGTCCACTGTGTTTTATCAAGGGCAGGGTCAATGCAGCTAGCTATCAGGAGATTTTGGAGCACTTCATGCTTCCATCTGCTGAAAAGCTTTATGGAGATGAAGATTTCATTTTTCAGCACGACCTGGCACCTGCTCACAGTGCCAAAACCACTGGTAAATGGTTTACTGACCATGGTATTACTGTGCTCAGTTGGCCTGCCAACTCTCCTGACCTGAACCCCATAGAGAATCTGTTGGATATTGTGAAGAGGAAGTTGAGAGACGCAAGACCCAACACTCTGGATGAGCTTAAGGCCGCTATCGAAGCATCCTGGGCCTCCATAACAACTCAGCAGTGCCACAGGCTGATTGCCTCCATGCCACGCCGCATTGAAGCTGTCATTTCTGCAAAAGGATTCCCAACCAAGTATTGAGTGCATAACTGAACATAATTATTTGAAGGTTGACTTTTTTTGTATTAAAAACACTTTTCTTTTATTGGTCGGATGAAATATGCTAATTTTTTGAGATAGGAATTTTGGGTTTTCATGAGCTGTATGCCAAAATCATCAGTTATAAAACAATAAAAGACCTGAAATATTTCAGTTGGTGTGCAATGAATCTAAAATATATGAAAGTTTAATTTTTATCATTACATTATGGAAACGAATGAACTTTATCACAATATGCTAATTTTTTTTAGAAGGACCTGTAGTTCTTCTCAGAGCACACTCTTGTGTATAGCAAGTGGAGGGTCTTGTTCAGTCTTTTCAACAAAGGAGATGGCGCCTTATAACTTTTTTTTTTTTAAGAATATCAGCATAGCTGTCAAGTCTTCCGTTTTGGCCTGGAAACTACAGAAATTTTACTTCTTTCCCAACGTCCTTCCGTATTAGTGTTCTTCTGTAAATCTCCCTTATTAGTATATCATTTTAAAAAATCCCATGCCTCTCCAAACTGAATTGTCACTAGCCTCGCAAGAACTGCCACCTGCAGCAGCCTGGATGGCAGTTCTCACGAGTTTAGTGTCGAGAGCGGGAACGACAAAGGAGAGAGATCGATGGACGCAAATAAGTATTTCCTGACAAAAACAAATCAAAGAAGACATGTAAATATCTGGAAAAATGGTACAGCTAATTAATTTTCCTTTAGAGGAGCAGGATGGGGCGCAGTATTTCAATGTCAACAAAGGTAGGCGTATCAGATTTTGATTTCTTAATTGTAGTTGGTAAGTGAAGGGTGACCAACCGTCCACTTGTCACGTTCACATGTTGATGAAAATGTCCAGGTTTTCATCATTTTTCATGGGAACCAATAAGCATACTTGAACTGACTGGTGCCATGCATAGAATAGGACACCCTCTCTCTCATCTGATGTCCTCCCCGAACAGCTGCCTAGTGGCTGGTTCTGATCCGTTCATAGGCAGAACGGACAGCGGGCTGGGCGGCGCATCTTTGCGCCTTGAAGCGCTGCAGCTGTCTACAAAGATGTCAAAGCGCAAGTGTAGCTTTAAAAACGAACATAGCTGGTCCATGTGTTTCTGTGTGTGACAAAAGTGGCAAAGATCCCGTAGGTCACAGATTCACAAAAACTATAATAATGCTGTGCAAAGTGAGAGTTCATCTATAAATTGACTGAGGAGGATGAAGATGAAAACTAGACTGGACTTTACACTTTTTGTATCGTCTTTTTGAGACTGCTGATTTTTACTTTAATTATTACATTGAAAAAAAATACTTGATTTATCAGAGTATTTTCAGATTTTTGTTTCAATTTTTTCCCCACTATGACTTAAAAAGTGAACTATTATTGTTACTAGTAAATTTTCTAATTCGGAAGAGTAATTGTTTCTATTACTATTTATTTCCGGTGGTTTTAAAGTCATTTTTGTACTTGTGAAAGCCTATCTGAAGTTTGTTTTGTAACTATTGATTCTAACCACATGGAGAATGCACACATGTTATAAACATGTTCAAATCTGTCTTTTTGGACATTATAATATTGTCACTCCAAATGGTTGACAATAATTTTTTTTAGATTTTCTGTACACCTGTCTCAAAATGTAAGGTATATTAGAGCTGGTTGGGGTGACGGGTGTGCATCGCTTGCACAAATGGAAATGAGCAATAATTTATAGATTTTATTAAATGTATTTAAAACTTGTAATATTCAAACATTCTTACACTGAATCCATCCTAAAACTTTTCTTAATTCAACTTTGTAACAACTACAGAAGTTTCTGGAGCCACCGAACCAGACCATGTGCTGCTAGCTAGCTAGCTAGCTAGCTGGTTGGTTTATTTAGCGCAAACACCAATATGGCGCAAGGGTTTGTTGCGCACTTTGGTAATTTCCCTCACCTGGACTCTGTTGATGCTGTAACTTCGGGTTTGGTCTCCCCTGTGAGGTTCAGTGTGGTGAACGCAGTCCCTGACGTGAACCACTTGGAGATCTGTTCCCCTGTAATGGCTTGCTTCATGGTGCAGGTCACCGCCGTCACGCTCTCACGCGAGCCAGAGACCAAAAGGCGCGTGTCAGCGGGGGACTGACGTCAACGCGCAAATTGCAGGTGGGAGCCAGGATTAACGAAAAAACCCAAAACATCTCCTTTACTGCAGAGGAAAATTACACGCAGTTTGAATTTGATAAATAAATTCATTTTACGTATTTGTTAAATAGAGATTAATATAAACACAGCATCCAGCTTCTGAGTGGTTGTTTTGTCCCAGGGATTTAATAACTACATCCACAGAGTGGTAATTCAGTTCAAAAATACTTTATTGACCACAAAGGGGAATTACATTATGTTGAAACTCATATTATCCCATTTTCTTCAAAGAGTTGTCGATGCTGGTGGATGTGGGCAGCAATGATCTCCTGTAGCGGTCTGTATTACAGTGAACCTGAAGAAGCCTCTGACTGAAGACAGTAATGTCATAAAGCAGTCTCGTGAAGAGGATGCTCAGGGTTGTCCATAATTTTCTTGATTTTATGAAGAATCTCAAGGTGCCACAGTAGTGCCAAGAACAGATTTAGCCTTCTTTATCAGGTTGTTGAGCCTTTTTTAAGTCCCCGGCTCTGATACTGCTACCCCCCCCCCCCCCAACAGATGATTATGGCAGAAGAAATTACACGCTCCACAACAGACTTGTAGATCTGCAGCATCTTGTTGGAAACCTTGAAGGACCTAAGCTTCCTCAAGAAGTACAGTCTGCTCTGTCCCCTCTTGTAGACGGCTTCATTGTTGTCACCATGCCGAGAAGCATGAATGTGCAGGAGCAACATTCTTCTGTCAGATTCGTTTCAAGACGTACTGCTGCTGGAGATCCTTCCTGCGTACAGCCTCACCATCCACGACGACGCTTTGAAATTACATGGATGAAATATGACAACATTGAATTTCCCTTATGGATAAATAAAGTATTTTTGATTAGAATCGAAGATGGGCGGCATCTTTGAACCACCCTCCTGGGCAGGAAGGAATACCTAATCTTCCAAAGAATGCTTCTAGCTTTATTATTTGTGGCAGATATTGAAAAATCGTTTTTTTTTTCTTTACATGACTTACGTTTCTTTTTTACCAAATCCAGAAAAAAGCCCAACTGTGTAAGAGGTAGCAAAAAAATTTTATTGTAAAAAAAATAAAGAAATTAAAAACAGTTAACAGAAATAATATAATGTTCTTTAATCAGGTGATTGGTTCACCAATTACAGCAACAGACAACAGTATGAAATAATTACAAACAAATCAACGTGTGGCCTGAAAAAAAAAAGTGAATATGTAAATCAAAATAAACCCGTGTTTTAATGACAGCTGGCGTCTGCAGGATTCTGGGAATATAGATCTAGCTCTATCAGAATTAAGTAAGAAAATAACTATCACAACTGGAATCAAAAAAGTGGATTTAAAAAATAAAAAATAGAATTTTTTTTTTTTTTTTTTAAGTGTTCATCTGAGACTTTGTCACAGAAGAGGCTTCACATCATGTCCGGTGACAGGATCCCGGTATTGTCTCGCATCAGGCTGATCTCTGTTCTGAGCTTTTCATTTTCCTTCAAAAACAAAAGCAGTGCATTAAGCCTTTAACCTGAAGCATTCATATTTTCTCCATACCACAAAAAATGTGCTTGAAAACAATAAAGTTCACCTCTTGTAATCTGGTGTTGTCCTTTTTCAGTTTGACCAGGTATTCAATCCTCTGTTTGTGGTTCTTGTGTCCGACAAGTTTTCCGTTCTCCTCCGAGAGTTTTTCGTTCTGCTTACGCAGGACCTCGTTCTCCTGTCAGAAACAATCAATACATAATCAGTGATGTCTCTGCGGCTAGTTTGGGAATACTAAGACTTCAAATATTCATTTCCTCCTCAAGATTGCTAGGTAAAATCCTGTAAAAGCAAAGGTACACATCCTTAAAGTAACCAGGTGAAAAATTAACCAATAGTTTAATTAAGATCTTCACTTGGTTGAAGGACTCTGGTTTAACTCTTAATATAAAAAAAAAACAACTAAATGTATCCGTTCCTCTATAACAAATTCCTCCATAAACTGTTTAGATGTTCTCATAGACGGGGAACCTATTGAGCAAACGCCAGCACAGAAACATCTTAGAATAATCTTAGATTCCCAGCTAAAATTTAAAAACCATATTTAAAAAAAACTGTAAAGTCATCAGATCAAATATTAATTGTTTCAAGATGATAAGAAAATGTCTGAGATTTGATATTTTTGAATTATGATATTGTCTCATTTGTCTTATGGAGCTACTGTCTGGTCACAGGCTAACACTCAAACCTTTAATCAAAAAACAATCAGATATCATCACTGGAATATCATGTTAAAAATATAGCCTTTAAACCTTTACAAATTTTGGCAATTTAAATTTTTTAAGATTATTTTTAAATGTATATATGGCTTTGCACCTAAACCCTTGAGCAACTGTGTGAATAAACTGCAGAGCTGCAGCTGATCCACCAGAGCAACATTAAGTGGAAACTGCAAGTTCAATTTCACAAAACTTCCTTTGCCCGCTCCACACTGTCTGTGAGGATTGCAGAGCTTTGGAATTTACATCCAATTAATTTTAAATCTGTGACAAGTCTTTGTGGTTTAAAAAAAATTACAAAACTTTGGCTATGCCAGCAGCAGCACTGCACACGTTTAATTGTTATATTTTTATGTGCTTTTATCCTTTTTATTCTCCACATTATTGTGTATAGGTATGTTTCAAGCCTTTTTTTCCCCTTGTTGCACTAAAAGCCCTTCTAGGGAAAAATGCTGCAAATTAGCTATCCCTAAAAGCATTATGATTCAAGTATGGGAAGGCTGCTGTACAGTTGTCTATGTTTTTGTATCTGTCCCTATCAAATAAACTCAACATCAATATCACTGTGTGTCACCATAGAGCATAATTTCATGTCCCAATAAAGGGCCTCCTAGAAGTAGAGACTACTGAAGCCGAAGCTGTTGAATAAAACAACTATTTTCAGATGAAAATGACAAACAAGCATAGCTTTATATCTTTGGCAGGTAAAAGAAATCAAGCTGCAGGCTTCGTTTGAGCAGCTTTATTGTGATCTAAAAATGCAAAAAGTATTCAAGTACTTTTTGTTGAGGGCTGAGGAATCTACCTACATTTACTTAAAATACATATGAGTAAATCCTTTATCCAGGTTTTAGAAAATCAAAACCAATATATCATTAAATAAATGACAGGAGATCCTTTTTATCCAATTGTTAAAATAAATGTTTGCAGTTGTGGAGCCCTTCAACTAAATGAATACCCCAGAAACACCATATATAATCCTGATGCCTGAGAGTTGAGCAGCCCCTTTTGATTGTGCATAAGACATTTTATCTTTAGCCACACAGACCTGATTTTGCCGTTTTATCTGCAGTCAATACAATATTTACAAAAAATATATAATAAATTAAAAAAATTCAGCTGGAACTGCAACTAGCGAGGCCAACTGAGGAATCCAAGTCCATCTTCTTACCACAGTGAAAACGTTAATAAGCACGTAATAAACATCGGCAAATCTCCCCGTTACAGAACTGCAGTAAAGTGTTTACCAGCAAAAAGCCAGTTCTGCTCCATCACTAATGTGTGGAGTTTGATCAAATCTACTTTGACTCTAACTGGATGTTTTGGTTTGAAACCGATGATGACGGTGTGGAGAAGCACCTTATGCCAACTGTTAGGTATGGTGGAGGATCTATGATGCAGTGGGATCCCAGGGAACCTTGTTGGAGTGCTTCTTTTTTTTTTTAAACAATCCCACAGATCTCCAGTTCTTACCTGGAGTAGTTTCTCCTCATCAAACACCCTCTGGTTTAGTTCCCTCAGCTCCAAGCAGCGGTTCCTCAGCTCAGTTGTTAACTCTTGAATGCAGGTCTGTGACTGAGCAAAGGAAGATTCCTGCTCCTGCAACCTGAGGCCCAGAAACAAGGACCAAAGCTGGTCAAGCATCTAGCACCATCAAAACATTAAAGAAATTACAGTAAAGTCAGGTTTCCCTTCACAAATTACTCAGTGCTTACTTTCTTTGAGCAGCAGTCAGTCTCTGCAGTATTTGTTTCTGGGACAGATAAAAGCATGTTATGAATACAAGATTAGTTCGAGTGAATCAAGACGAGCAAAAGAGAACAGATCCAGACCTTCTCTGCTCTCTCCTCCTGGAGTTCTTTCAGCACAGTCTGCCTAAGCGCTTCACCGAAATCCTCACTAAAAAAAACAAAATGTTTAGTACTATTACTCATTCCATGAATGATAGATGGTGCAATGGTAAATGTGTTTCAATGAAGGAAGCCAACCGATTATCATTTCCAGTCTGAGTGAGCTGGCTCTCCTTGGTGTAAAACTTCTCAAGCAAACCCTGGATCTCCATTCGAACCATCTCTTTGTCTCTCAGCTCCTCCTGAAAAAATGCACGATATAAATATAAATAATAATAGGATTAAAATTAAACCATAATACAGATTAATTGCATTGCAAAATAAATATTTGTTTTGTCTGAACCAGAAAGGGAAGCAATGTTCTTAAAGTATGTCTGCAGAAACCGTCACTGTTTATTGTTTGCACTAGAAAATCGACCTTTAGCCTTTGGATCTCTTCGTTTTTGGCGCTCCTCTCAGAGTTCAGCTCGGCTAAAAGAAGCTCCATGGTCATCATGGAGGAGCGCCTGTTCTCCAGCTCTCGCTCCTGGCTCTCCAACACTTCAGTCAGATCTCTCTTAAAGCTCCCAAAACCGCAGGGAGTCTGAAACAGGAAATGCAAAGCGGATATTTACACACATGAATGCATTCATGATGGTCTGCTGCTCATACGTGTTGATCAACAATAATTCAGACAGGCTAATGTGTTGGATATGCTTCATAACTGTAGGGAAATTAGAGGAATAACCAAAGAAGAAAGAAAGAGTTGTTACCCGATTCACTGATTTAGGAGTGACAGTCGGCTCAGTAGGTTTAAATCCTCCATTTCTGATTGTTTTCTCAACAGCCTCTTGCTGTTGTTGTACCTGGTATGAAAAAAAACAAACAAACATTGTTTTGTTCATGTCGAGAATATATATTTTTTAATCCTGAAAATATATATTTACCTTCAGCTCCAGATTCTTTATGAGGAGCTCCTTCTGCGCTGCTTGCTCTTGTGTTGCTTGAAGGAGGCTTTGCTGCTCATCACAGACCTTTGAGAGTCTCTCAACCTCCTCAGTGGCATAAGTTATCTCTTCCTGCAACACCTCAACCTACAGGAAAAAATACAAACACGAACAACCCTATTAAGCAGCAAATAATGCATCATTGATAGCCTCTCAGCTGCTGTTAGGACTAGTCTTATAAACCAGGGGAGTCCAAACTGCGGCCGAATGCAATTTGCAAAAAAATTGGCCTCTTAGCACAGGCTATTGATACAGATAGACTTTTTATTTGTAATTAGGTACAACAAAGTATTCATCTTGTAATAACCGTGCTTTTTTGCATCCTTGTTAATTTTATAATAAATAGGACCACCCAGATCCAGTGACTTTGACTCAAAAGCTGATATCGGTGAACCCAAACCTGTTTTTAAAATAATTACTTAAACTTGGCAAAATACAGCAAATTTTCTTTACAAGAAAGACAAAAGAGTAGACTACATTTTCTTCTATTATTTTACAGCACAATCCAAAAGAATTTGCACATTGCTTTCCTACAAGAAATACATCCAACAGCATTTCTTTAATTAAAATATTACATGTTTAGTTTATTTCTGAGCATTTAAAAACAATTCACATTCACAAGACACATTTTTCTTAGCTTTGTTTGGCCTGTGAGGAGTTTAGACTTGAAAAATTCAGCCCTCATGACAAAAGGTTGGTACACCACTAACAGTTTCTCAGTATTAACAGAAAAAAATGTTTTTATGTGTTTTATTTAAACATAAAATGCAACAATTATGCTAGAATAATAGAAGCAGGGTACACCCTGGGCACACAGGGCCACACAGGACAGACAACCATACACACACACACAAAGGGCAATTTACAGAGACCAATTAACCACAGAGGGATGTTTTCGAACTGTGGGAGGAAGCCGGAGTACCCGGGGAGAACATGCAAACTCCATGCAGAAGGACCCTAGACCAGGATTCAAACCCAGGACCTTCTTGCTGAAATGAAATAGTTCTACAAACCGTGCAGCCTCTAAACTTCCCATTTAGGTTCCAATATTATTGCTTCTAGTCAAAGTAACATTTTCACTGGTAAAGATGGAAGTTAAATCATTACTAGTAGAAAATCCCCTAACTTTAACTTATAACAATGTTAGTGATAACTGAAATATTGATTGTAGACAATCACTAAGAAGAAGAATCGAAATCTGGTTTAAAGATCCTCCACAGCGAACAAATGTTAAAACATCTTGCCATAATGTGCACAGAACGACTCCTGATGTTATTAAAGGGATTTTTAACCACAAGAACTGTAGTATAGAAAATATCATTGCCTTTTGAAATAGTAAAATGCTTAGTGTGCATCAAGGCGTGACCACATAGAGACAGAAATGACTTGCTGTTGTGTGAATAAGTTACAAAATAAAGCTATTTAGTTTGTTTAAAAACAGAACAAGTAACCTTAAATGATATATGTTGTGATCTGCCACCATATATTTAATTACCCTGACCTTCAAAATGAGGCGATGATGCAACATTACAGCTTAAGGGTAATAAACAATGCAACTTCTGATAATCTCAGACAAACCATCTGAGGAACAAAAGATTATTTCATCTGAATTTAAAGGCAGGGCGAAGGCTTTCTATTCTGGTCTCGTCAGAGGAGTGAAATATTTGGGAAAAGTCTGATTTCTGAGTGCACACATGACTACAGGCACATTAACAGAATTATAATCGGAGTAGATTACCTCTATCTTGTCGGATGTCATCTTTCGCTCCAGAGTTTCTTTTAGCTCACTGATTTCAGCCTGCATCTTCTGGTTTTGCTCTGTTGTGTTGTCCCTTTCACAGCAGGCAGCATTATACTTGGCCTAGTACATGTTGCATTTTTATATTAATGTAAGAAACATGGCAAAATAAGCAGTGGAACAATGCAAAACTGATGAAAGGTAAAACAAGGAAGAGCACCGTTATGTCTTTAATATCTCCAGACAGATGGATGATGGTCTGCTCCTTCTGGCTCAGCTCAGACCGTAGATCTCTGGTTTGGTTCATGAGTTCAAACAAAACGTCCTGTGGAAGAGCACAGAGGGGTATTCAGATGGGCAGCAGACATACTGAAGTCATTTAAGCAAGGTGAGAAAATGGTTTACTTTATCGTGTTTAATCTCCTGCTCCAAGCAGGTAATCTTCCCGTTAGCAGAGGTTAGATTCCGCTCCAGATCAGCGAGTTTGGATGACTTAAAAGCAAAAATAAGACAAAGACGAATTACAACCATGAAGTATGGTTAACATGTAGCTGGCAGATTTGCAGACTATTATTTTGACTGACCAGTTGTTGATTTTGTAGCGTTAAATCTGAGCCTTGTTTTCTGAGCTGCGTGTTCTGCTCCATGGTTTCAACCAGCTCCCTGAAGCAAAGGAAACATCGGTCGTGTTAGTATTTGAATACTTTTTACTACTGAAAACTTTGAGTATTTTAAAGGGTTTAAAGCGTGTGAGGAGCTCACTTTGATGTGCTCTCTTTATTTTCTCTCAGCTGCGACATCACACTGCTTGTGCGCGCTCGCTCAGCTTGCAGCGAATTACTCAAATCCTGCAGCAAAAAACGTCAGAAACAGAAATAAAACACGACTGCATCTTAGAAAGATTTTCATAAAGTTGAGAGTTTCCATTACCAAGAGCTCCGCTTTCAGCTGATCGACCTCCGTCTGCCTGTCGCACAGCTCATGCCGTGCCTGATCAGCCTCAAACTTGGCCTCAGCCTGCAGCTGGTCGAAGGAATCCTGCAGAGTTCGGTTCTGCTCCAGAAGCTGCTCCCACTCCAGTCTGGAAAGAGGATGCGGAAGATCTTAAAATGTGAAAGCATGAGATCAGAGGGCACATTGGAGTTCTCCTTACTGGACTTTGTCGAGTTGAAGCTGTGTGCTGATCAGGTTGCTGGAGAGCCGACTCATTTCCTCCTGATCCTCACTCTGAGTGTTTCTAAGCTCGCTCTTGACCGAGGCCAGCTCCTTGTCGGACGACTGCAGGACCAGTCGTAGATCTCGGATCTCGCTCCTCAGAACTGTAATTCAGAGAGGAAACCATCTCAAAGCTAAAGTTAAAGCAGACCATCACACAGCAGTTCACAATGAAGTCTCACCTTCTGCAGCTTGTTGTTCAAACCGAAGGCTCTGCTGCAGGCTGTTAACCGTTTCCTGAAAGGTGAGCTGATCTTTGTTCCTATTGGTTCGTTCTAAAAGAAGTTGCTGCAGAGGATGTAAGAAATGACTTACTCAGAGGAGACCCAAAACCAAATTTGAATAACTTCAGGTGAGACACACTTACCTCCTCCTTTTGCTCAGACTCCTGAGAAATCACAGCAATCTGCTCCTCAAGCTTCGCAATTTGCTGCAACAGCTTGCTTTTATTCATCTCCTCTTCGTTCAACTGTGTTTGGACTCGGCTCACTTGATCCTGGATGACAAAACATGTAAAGGTCAAAGCGGGGGCTCCGACCGCTTCATGTAAGAGACGATCCACTTTAGTGTACCTGCACGTGACGCAGCTCTTCTGTCAGGGCCATCTCAGTCATGTCTGACGGAGGCTGCTCAGACCAGATGTCTTCTCCGTCGTCGTCAGTCCCGTTCAGATGCTCCGGACTGGCGAGCGGCACGAGCCGGGAGCGCAGGTTGTATGCTTTAGTGGGCGTGGTGAGAATCTGGTAGAAAGACGTTTTAACGACGAACTTAAACCCTGATTTTTCACTCAGAAAACTTGTATGACTAAAAGAGTGATGAAGTTGGAACCATTTTTTTGGACAGACAGTGCATTAAAAGACCTTTTCTCCCCCGTGTGACATTAAATCAGACGAATTGATTCCTGCTTTAGGCCAGATTACCAAAATTATTTCTGTTTGCAAAATACAAAAAAGAGGTTTAGGGTTATAGTTTTATACTTTCTTCCATGACAGAGGTTTACTCAAATTTAATAAATATTTAGTAAAACTACTTTTTAAAATGGATGAATTGGGTCAGATATTTGGGGTTCCCTTCCACAAGCTTCTCACAACAGTTTGCTGTAAATTTGGCCCATTCCTCTTCACAGAACCAGTGGAACTGGTTCAGGTTTGTAGGCCGCCTTACTGACACGTACCTTTTGAGCTCTGGTCACATTTTTTGCACGGAAATCCGAGCTTGGTGAGGGTCGCTCGCAAACACTGACTTTGTTGTCCTTAAAGTCCCGCTCCGATCATCTTTTTGAGCTATTTTAAAGTGTTCTCTGTGGTCTTTGAAATTATGATTATGCCGTTTTTAGCCAAAATCACAAAACCTGTGCCGTTTTCTAGGACATAGCTTCAAAGGAGCGGCAGTAGCTTATTAGCAATTCGCCTCAGTGTTGTGGGCGGAACCGTTGGCGCGGTTTAACCACCAAATTTAACGATGGTCATCGTTTTCCCCCAAACACCCCAATTTTAGTTACATCGGACCACAGGACATATCTCTAAAAATTAAGATTTTTGTCCCTGAGAGCATTTGCAAACTGTACTCCAGGGCTTATTGAGTAATGGCTTCTTCCTCTCCGAGTGCCCTTTCAGTCCATTTCGATACAGGACTAGTTTAGAATAATGACATTCGTACCAGCTGAAGACATTTTGATGAATTATAACTCATTATTCTGACATTTAGCAAATAGAAATAACTTTGGTAACCTTAAGTGACCCAAAACAGGTCTGATTTATTGAGAAAAACGCATCTGGTTTCAGCCTCCTCTCTACACGTACCCACCTTTATAGTTTCAACATGGATTCTGTTCAGCTCAGAGACTTCATGTTTTTTGTGAGCATGAGTGGCTTCCAAAATGTTTTCCAAGTGCTCGTTGGACTTCTCCAGGTACCTTTTGTCCGACTGCAGCTGAGACAGCTGCTTCCTAATAACACAAAGAGCAGACTAAGTCAAACTGTGCACAACGAAGGAAACTATTTTCATGGCAGAACATTTGGAAATGGAGTCACAAGCGACCGGGTTTTGTATTTAAATGTAAATCTAAATGTTAAATCTGAGTGAATTTTGTAAGCGAGACCTTAAATCACAGCCGTAAATAATAATTGATCATGTTTAAAATTTCCCTAGAAAAAAACAAAAATTTAAATACCGGACAATTAATTGATTGCATTTCCATGGAAAATATATTTATACACATTTTATTTATGTTCCTTCTTTGTCACCTTTAAAAATATTCCAATTTAATTAGTTTTTACAATAGCTGAGATCTACTTCCAAGGCACATCCTACTTCAGCTAAGCTGATTGGTTAATTGATTGATTTATTAGTTTATTAGTCAACAGGTTGTTTTTACAAGAATTAGAACTAATTTATTTATTTATATTAGTTTTGCATTTATGAAGTAACAATAATATGTTGATATGATTATTTATTTTGTTACTAATGTCATGGAGTTCTTTGAGACAACTAATCTTCCTCTATACCATTGTATCCCACTTTTCCTCTTTTATTCATTGGTACTACAACTTCATCCATCCATCCATCCATCGTCTACTCCAAGCTTGTCCTTACAGTGTCATGGGGAGAGGCAGGTCCACCCTGGACAGGTCGCCAGTCCATCACCGGGCAACACAGAGACACACAGGACCAACAACCATGCTGACACACGCATGCTAAGGGCAATTTAGATTAACCAATTAACCTGGAAGACGTGCATTTTAGACTGTAGGAGGAAGGTCAAATTCAAAGACCCCAGACCGGGATTCAATTACACAAAATTAGATTCATTAATTGACTACTACTTCTTGTTTCCCATCATTTATAAATATTTGTGAAACATTATTTAAATTATAGTCTTAATCCAACTCCAGATTTTTATTTATTTATTTATTTCAAGGCGTTTTCAGATTTCGTTTCCGAGTAAAGATTAGTAGGCACACGCAAATAATTTAGCTTTATGCGTTTCTCGTTGACTTTAATTGTGTCCTGGTCTAATAAACTGTTTTTGTGTTCAATATCAGGTTTTTTTTTTTTTTTTTTACACGACATGGTCTAAATTTTCATTTCGGTTTCCGCCGATAGACATCTACCTAAACGTTCAAGGTGGGCTCAGAAATGCAGAAGCCACAGGATATATTGCAAAAATATCTCAAAAACTAAACCTCCGATCTGTCATATTTTTGACATTTTGAGTGAGAAGCTGATGTTTTTGATGTATAATATGAGAGTATGGTATAAACCTCGTGTCATTGAAAAAGTAAAAACCGATATAGATAATTTCCGATATTACATTATAATGCCAATATTGGACGATAATATCAGTTTTCATATCTTATGTGTTTAGGGTAAAATATTTTCTTCCTAATTAACCTCCTTACTTCGTGATGTCTTTGTACTCCTCGAACGCCTGCAGGGCAGCTGTGAGGTCCGACTGTTTCTGCAGCAGCTTCGCGTTCAGCTTTTCAATCGTGGCTGCAGACGCAGAATCCGTCGCAGAGGAAGCTGAAGAGGCCGAGGAAGCTGTGGAGCAGCAGAAGGTGATTATTAAAGCTAAACGTGAAAAATATTGACCCTTTTCCAGATATTTGATGCCAACAGTCGTACCTTCTGTGAGTTTCTCTGACTCCAGCGCCCTCTGAAAGGCCTCTTCCAGCTCAGCTGCAACTTGGGTGGAAATTTCCTCAGCTTTGATCACGGATTCAAGAGATCGCAGCAGGCGGTTCTCTTCTCTGAGGCTGTAATTCTCTGCTGCATATCGAGTCATCTTTGGATGGTGGTCAACCTTAAAAACAAGGAAAATAAAAGGAAATTAAAGTTTCATACCTTTCTACACTTCCTAATAGTGTGGAGAAGCATTTTGCCCACCCATAGTTATTAGATTGTTTTTACCTGACCACCTAAGATCTTGATCTCCTCTTTCAGCTGGTCAATCATAGCCTGAGACTCGGCGTCCGACGTGGAGCTTTGCCCCGCCTTCAGCTTCTTCTCCAGACGGGAGATGTGGTCCTCTCTAAACCTGATGATCATTCTGCTAGAGTGGATGAACTTGTCTTTTTGGGTCCAGGCCTCCTCCAGCTGAGCCACCTTCTTCAGCAGGATCTAATAAATGGTAAACAAAGCTGTTAGAAGTCACAGTCACAGCAAGGTCGCTGCCCGAAGTAAATTAAAACCCCTTCACCTTCTTCTCCTCGTTTTGCTTCTTCCATAGACGCACAGCAGCCATATACTTCCCTTTTTCCAAACTGTCTTGTTGGTTTTCAACCAATGGACCTGGAAGGAGTTTAAGAACAGGATTTAGGCTGTGGCACAGGTTTGTTTGAGTGAAACATTTGATGATTCATTTTAAGAAACAAAGATGTAACTTAATTGCTCTCAAACAAAACAAAGATCTTAAAATATTTGAGATGTTTCTTGGATGTACGGCATGTTATTCACATCAAAATCTGGGTTGTAACTGGGTCCAGGACTCCTCATTTCCTCAGTCTATCTCCAGTCCTTGGAGGATTTACTAGTATGTTTTAAGTCATTTTCATGTTGCGGGGCCCACTCCGGCTTCAGCTTTAACATTGTTATCTATTAAGTATCCTCTTATATGGATTTTATGAGCTGGCCAGGTCCTACTGGTGTAAAGCATCCCTAAACCATAATACTTCCACCTCCATGCTTCAGTCTTTTAATAGAACGCTGTATTTAATTCACATCAAACATGTCATCTCTTTTGTTTCAAATTTTAGACTTATCAGAACATTATTCCAGGAGTCCTGATCTTTGTCTCTGTTAAGCTTTAGTCTTGTCTAGCTAATGTTTTCCTTCTTGCACACCTCTCTTGAAAGCTAAACTTTTTCAGTCTCGTTCTGATTGCAGATGCATGCAAGTTCATATCAAAACAGCAGGAGCCTGCTGTAGGTCCCTTGATGACCTTTTAGGCTTTTTGGAGACTTCTTTCAGCATCTTGCAGTCTGCCCTCAGGGTGAACTTGCTTGGACAGCCAGATCTAAGCATGTTTGAAGCCGTTTTGAACATCCTTCATTCGTTGACCCTTTTCCATACAATGGAATGGCTGATTTAACATTTTCGAGACCTATTTAAACCCCTTATCAGACTCATAAGCTGCTATAACCTTTCTGAAGTTCTCAGACAGCTCTTGGGCTCTCAGCATGGTGTTCACTTCAACAGTCAGGAGCACATTAACAGGCCAAACCGCTTTCAATGCTAAGCAACAATGTTCTCATCATAATTTTTCACCTGGTGTGATACGTCTGAGTGGGATTTTAGTGATTTAAAGTGCAAAACAATACAGGGGTGCCATAATTTATTCATCACCGGAATGTATTTCAATTATTAGTAAAGAAAAAAATTTAAAGGTTTTTTCTCGCAGCTTTATAGTACTTGTAATTAAATTAAATATCCGTATGACCAAATATGCAGTCATAGGATGTTCAATTTATTGTTGTTTATGCCCTTTTTTAAATTGATTTTGTGAATTTTCCAGATGTTTCTTCTTTTATTTTTCGGTCACTGGTCTGATTTCATAGTTATGATATGATCAATCTGCATGTTGTTACCAATGAGAGACTGAGGTCCTCCTGGTGCAGAGTCTCCTGCTGAAGAGGTCAGAGCCTGAGCAAGCTGCTCCTTCAGCTTCTTCACTTCAGCCTGTAACTGCTTCACGTTTCCCTGTGTGTCCTCGTTAATAACAGCCTGCAGGAACAAGACGTTTTAGCAAAGCCGCCGAAGTCTGCAGAGCTATGAGAGAGAATGCATGACGAAACACCTTGTTCTTGATCAGCTTTGCTCTCTGGGCAAACTGCAACGTGGACAATGTTTCTCCAAAACACTTTGAGCCAGGGTGCACATTAGCTATGATGTAGGTCTTTGCGTTTCCTCCAAGAGAATCCTGAAACAATAAAAAGCTTGAAACGGATGCCTCCCTGTCTGATCTTGGAGGACACAACACCACAGACGCTTTACCTTGAGCAAGAAGGTGAGTTTAGACTCCCTGTAGCAGATGTGTCGGCTCTTGCCATTGGACACATCCACCAGGGCCATGATAACCTGACCCAGGCACATGAGGGAGCGATTGATGCTGCTGGCCTCCTGCAGGAGAGGAGCAGAAACTTTTACAAAGAAGACGGATAAAAAAAAAAAGAAAATCAGAAAAAATGATCAGAAAACTGTACCTTGAGTCTGGACCCCTCAGTGTGGGTGTCTTTCTGTCTCTCAGATCCGGCCAGATCCACCAGGTTGAGCTGAGACCTTCGGATGTTCACCACCTCGTTGCGGGACTCCTTGGACTCCAGAGTCATGGTGAACACAGCGTGAGATCTGGAGGACTCGCGGTTCATGGAGGTGGAGGCCACACGGCGATTCCGCCAGCCCATAGAGAGCACCTGCAGGATTGCAGAAGCAGAGTAAGCAGCTTTTAAAGATAACCGTTTAAGCTTCCTTCCTGTTAACAAACCCAGACTTTATTAAAGGCGTCATGGGGTCGGACCTGATTACAGTTAGCATTAAGATCCGTCCCACCTGATAGGCTTCAGCCGCTGAGTTCACAAACTTCTCCACGGCTCCTTCGACGAACACGCCCTTCTTAATGTTCTCCCTGAGGAAAAGGCTGGCGGAGGCTGAATCCAGCAGGTCGTAAATCTGTTCGTTGTAGATCTCAATAAACGAACACTTGCAAAGGAAACTCTTGGACTTTTTGGACTGTTTTAGGGGAGAATAAAGAGCACCAGAGATCGATGAGGAGTAGAAACAACCAGAAGAATATACAGCGCTGTAAAAAAATGTTTGCCCCACCCTTACACATCTCTTGAAGTTTTGCTTTTTTTCCCTCACAGTTAAAAGTTTCAGATAATAAAAAATACTATTTCAGGTCTACAACTATTACAAAATTCAGCTGCACGCGTCCTGACGAAGACCAGGAGGCGGGAGCATATTACTCCGGTTTTAGAATCATTGCATTGGCTCCCCGTATATTTCAGGATCGATTTTAAGGTTCTTCTAATGGTTTTTAAGTGTCTTAATGGTCTTGGGCCTTCTTAACTCTCAGAACTGCTTTTACCGTATGAACCCTCGCGGCCTCTGCACTCCTCTGGCAGCCGTCTCCTTGTGATTCCAAAAGTCAGGACACACAAGCATGATGAGGCATCCTTTCATTATTATGGCCCTCATCTCTGGAACAGGCTGCCAGAGAACCTCAGGGCCGCAGAGAACGTTCATGTTTTTAAGAGCAGGCTCAAGACTCACCTTTTTAGCCTAGCTTTTAATTGATTATTACTTATTATAGTGTGTTTCATTGCTTTGCATGTTTTATTTGCTTATATTTTAACAGAGTTTTATTAGCTATCTTTGCTACTATATGGTTAACTGTTTTTACTATTATATTTATTACTACTTATTTTACTTACTGCTCTGGTTATTTTACATTTTTACTTATTAATCCTTCTTCCAGTGTTTCCTCTGTGGGAGCACTCTGCCTCGGGGGCGGTGTTCGGCTGCGGTGGCCTGGGTGCTCACCAGGTAGAGCTCAGGTGGAGGCGGGGGCCTCTACCCTCCCTCCTCTGGGCGCCATGTGTAGGTGCCCTGGCTGCTGCAGTGGACCTGCTGCTGTCGGGGCAGACTGTTCTCCTGATGGCGTTTTCCTTACGTACCTGACTCATCTGAGCTCAGCCCAGTGTCTACCAATGATCTCACGCGTTTTGGGAAGATGTCTGTGGGTGGATGTGTGTTTGTGTGTGGATGTGTGCCAGTGTGTGTCTGTGTATGTCTGGGAAATGAGTTTGGGAAGGGGGAATAACTGTCTTTTCGTTTTTATAATTGTGGGGAAGGGATGGGAATCTGGGTTATGTGGGGTCATTTTAATCTGTAAAGCACTTTGAGCTGCATTTTTTGTATGAAAGGTGCTTTATAAATAAAGTTTGATTGATTGATTGATTGATTGATCAAACAAACTTTAATGTCAAAGTAAATACAAAAAGCAGCCTGGTGTGAAAAACGTATTGCCCCTGAGGTTAAATTATATTAAAATGCAAATAAAAACTACTTTATTTATCCCAAAAGGTAAACTACATGTTGTTTTAACTCTTTAACGATATTCCACATGTCCTGGATGACACCATCAGTTGTTGGCAAGAACTGCTAATCCACCTCATTTGCTTTTGCCACCCCTCTTTAAATCTCTGTCTGGCCGAATGGTTAGACAACCGGGCAGAGAGATGCTGGAGTCAGGGTGGGATATGACCCTTGCCCATTATGATTGATGGAACAGATGGCTTGATCTTCCACCTTCTCTCTGGTCCTGCTCTGCATCCATCAAGCCTCCTTTTCAATTCCTCTGGTATTTAGGGTCATAATTCAGATATTATCTGAGCTTTTGATAAACTAATCGGCAGCTCCTGGTTGTAAAAACAATACTTTCTTGTCAAAAAATAAAACAGTGACAGCAGAACTCCTTCCAGCTGCACAGCATCCAGAAGCACAAGGAATAATTGTCTGACATGTCAAATTAAGATGAAAAGTCTAGAAAACAAACAAATCAGAATTAACGTAGCAAGCTGTTCCAACATGCTGCCACCATAATCGGTGTTTTAGAATTTTTAAGTCATAAATTAATAGTGATTTAACCAGTTTTCTGGAAAGCGGACTACAATTTCAGTAGCTACATCCAGGCCTGATTACTTCCAGACCTGTGGAATATTGGAGCAGATTAATGGATCTCAAAAAGCAACACATCAAGCTCCAATCTAGAGAAATTCAACGACGGACGAGAAACAAAAGTCCCCTGATTTCTATCAGTCTGGAAACGATTACAAAGCCATTTCTGCTGACCAATGTAAATGGAAGAAAGAACAAAAGTGGAACATATGGCATAAAAACTAACACAGCATTTCAGAATGAGAACATCATCGCAACAGCCAAACATGGTGGTGGTGGTAGTGTGAGGGATCTGGACGACTTGCTGTTATTAATGAGACCATGACTTCTGCTCTCTACAGAAGGTCCTGAAGAAGAATGTCTGACCAACCGTTTATGACCTTGAGCCCTTGGGTTTTGCAGCAAGACAAAAAAGGTTTTCTAGTGACCTAATCAAAGTTCAGACTTGAAACATACCGAGATGCTGCGGCATGGCCTTAAGCAGGCCGTCCATGCTGGAATAAATTCTACTGTGAGTGAATGAAAACAATAAAATTCATTCACAAAGATGTGTTTGTCTTTTTTATCCCTTTGATAAATGAAATCATCTTTTGAAAAACAGTTTTTTTGTATTCGCTCAGGTTATCTTTGATATTAAAACATGTGTGATCTGATCTGAAACATTTAAAGTGACATAAAAAGCAAAACTAAAAGAAAGTCTAGTGCAAAGCCCTTCTTCCTGCTCACCCTTTCCACTTCTCTGCCAATGAGGAAAAACAGGTACTCGAAGCTTCGAGGTATGACCCCCCTCAGCTCGTCTGTGAAGTTGTCCAGCTCAGACGGACCTGCAGCCAAAGGGAGACAGCTGTGACTTCGGTTCTGTTAACGTTTCAGTACAAACAGCACCAGTGGCAGTGAATCCTCACCGAGCATGGTGAACGTTTTTCCCGAGCCCGTTTGTCCACTGCAGGGGCAAAAGATGAATCTCATCAGCAGCCGAGCTCGTGTTTTGCATGCAGAACTACCGGTATATTCGCTTTTGTTTTGTATTACATAACATAAAAGATACTGTACTTACTAGGCAAATATAGTACCATTATATCCATTCATGCAAGACTCAACAATATTTTTGGCCACACTGTTGAAAACAGAGTCCTGTTTCAGAAACAAAGACGAACGTTAAAAGGAACATTTGAATTTTTAATTTTGATGTCAACAATAAACTGACTGAACGTCCCAGACCTGAGATGTGTCCATATCTGCCACGTGGTCGTAGGTGAAGGTCCGTGGTTCTGGCTTTGACAGCAGACGGATGGTGTTGGGCGAGCTGACGTTCAGACACAGACTCTGATCCCCGTCTGTGGTTAGCCCAGTACCCTGGGTCAGAGGTCGCACTCGTACAAAGACTTTGATGGAATCGCTGTCCCCGCTGCAATGCAACAGAATAATTCAACGGGCTGCAGAGGGGCTTAGTGAACATTTTCTCTCAAGTTATTTGAATCATTCTTTCTCGACCTCACTAATAGGTCCCACAAAGTTGAAGTTTTGTATTTTTTTCACCATAGGAGTGGAAATATACATAAAGGCTCAAACGCACCAATCGGGATAACATCATGACCACCGGCTCAACGGTGCGCTGGTCCCTCTTTTGCGACCAACACAGCGCTAACCCGTCAAAGCATGGACTCCACTAAAACCCTGAGGGTGTGATAAGGTATCTACCACTAAGATGTTTGCATCAGATGCATTATTTATCCTAAAGATTAGGAATGTGTATTGGTGAAAATATGGAGTCACGAAATGTATCGCGATACAGCGGAGA
Source organism: Valencia hispanica (assembly GCA_963556495.2). Taxonomy (NCBI): domain Eukaryota; kingdom Metazoa; phylum Chordata; class Actinopteri; order Cyprinodontiformes; family Valenciidae; genus Valencia; species Valencia hispanica. The sequence continues at coordinate 9,150,048 of OY747720.1, forward strand.
CGATACAACATATTGTGATATACTGCGATACTGTGAGGAAGACTATACAGTGAGGAGCATAAGTATTTGAACACCCTGCGATTTTGCAAGTTCTACCACTTAGAAATTCTGGAGGTGTTCTTACGCAGCCACTCCTTGGTTATCCTGGGTGTGCGCTTCGGGTCATTGTCATGTTGGAAGACCCAGCCACGACTCATCTTCAATGCTCTGACTGAGGGAAGGAGGTTGTTGCTCAAAATCAATCAAAATACACGGCCCCATTACTCCTCCTCTTTATACAGTGCAGTCATCCTGTCCCCTTTGCAGAAAAGCTCCCACAAAGCATGATGCTTCCACCCCCATGCTTCACAGTAGGGATGGTGCTCTTGGGATGCAACTCCTCCTTCTTTTTCCTCCAAACACAACGAGTGAAGTGTAGGCCTAAAATTTCTATTTTGGTCTCATCTGACCCCATGACTTTCTCCCATGCCTCCTCTGGATCATCCAGATGGTCATTGGCAAACTTCGGACGGGCATGGACATGTGATGACTTGATCAAGGGAACCTTCTGTGCAAAGCATGATTTTTAACCATGATGGCGTAGTGTTCTAGGACAGTAACCTTTGAACCTGAGGTCCCAGCTCTCTTCATGTTATTGAGCAGCTCCTCCCGTGTAGTTCTGGACTGATTCCTCACCTTTCTTATCATCAGTGATACCCCACCAGGTGAGATCTTGCATGGACCCCTCCATAATTTCTAAGTGGGAGAACTTGCGAAAATCGCAGGGTGTTCAAATATGTATGTTCCTCACTGTATATTGTGATTTTTAAAACTGTATTTAACTGTAGAAAAACTGCCACAGCATTCTAAACACTCCAACCTGTTTCATACTTTAACACGTCCAGTTTTATCACTATATCTAGTTGATCCACTGGAACGAAGAAGGTGAAAACAGCCACAAACTACAAGTTACACTTTTAATTTTACTACAAAAATGACTGTCATCATTAATGGTTCCATTCAAATCCTAAAAAAAAAAGAAAATCAATACTTAGCTTTTGAATATCGACACAATATCGGGAAATAAAATATCGCAATATATTGGTGGATCGATATTTTATTACATCCTTACTACAGACACTTGATTGGACCGAGTCGTGGGAAAATTAGAGGGCAAGTCAAGACGTCAAACTGGCTGTTGTGCTCCTCAAACCATTTCTGAACTTTTCCGGCTTTGCGGCAGGGTGCATTTTTGTTTTGTAGACTTTTTGTTCCTAATGTTTTTGGTTGAGGCGTTGCATATTTGGAGCATTATTTCCTGCATTTTTTGATACTGTGCAACTGGAAGTATTTTTGCTCTCAATTTTTTTTTAAACCCATGAACAGTTATTAACTTTGGCAACAAAGTACTGTTCTTACAACAGAAGCGCTGAAAAGTAGGTTTCGCGGATGCAGAGCAGGACAACAGAGGAGAGCGAGAAGGAGGAAGTTCAAACCTCGTCTCTTCCATCCATCATAATGGGCAAGGATCACAGCTACAACGTTTTTCTGCCTGCTTTTCTACCCACACGACCAGACAGAGATTTAAAGAGGAGAGGCAAAAGCAAATGAGGTGGATTAGCAGAGGTTGCCAATAACTTCTGGCGTCATCCAGGACGTGTCGCTGTGAAATATCGTCAGTCATTAGACTGTCATACAGCAACAGATCCTTCCTGCCCACAACATCACCAACCACAACGACTCTATGAAGATATGGGCTACAACAATATTTAACTTTCCATTGGGATAAATAAAGTGTTTTTGAATGGAATCATTAGGCAGATTGAACCCCAGTATCTCATCTGCTGGATTAAACCACATGGTTGAACCTTCACTGCCGACCTGCATCGATGAGCCTTGGCCACCTATGACCCCGTTCACCTCTGTTTCTTCCTCGGACCCTTTTCTGACTCTGTTCTCTACGACACAAGCTGTAATATTAAAGAGCTCGGTCTGACTGGGGTCCTGAACATTTATTACCTGGCAGCAAGCAGAGTTGAATCTCCAGATCCTGAAATTACAAAAAAAAAAAAAAAAGTCGATCGGATTAAATATTTTCAGTTTTAATCCTCTTTCTGCGACAGATCAACAGCTATCATAACAGAGTTATGGTAACCCCGATGGATAAATATAGCTATAAACATTAACAGATAAGCAGAAAATCAGAACCAACAATGTTTTCGCATATTCTGCTTTAAGAGAGAAGTGAATATACCCGCAGGTCAGATACTAGCAGAGAGCAAATATTACTAACACACACAGAAAGCTAAGCGAAAAGAAGTGTGTTTGGACTCGGACTTTACCTTTTCCGCTGGAGCTCATTGTAGCTGGCGTTAATGAATCCACAAAGAGTAAAAAGTATGTTCGTTTTTAAAGCATTTAGCGCACCAAAATCACGGGAGTTTAGCCAACATTGTTTACATCCTTTAAATTTGGCGGGCGGGCTGCTCAGCTTTCGCTTCCGCTATCGCTGCTCACAATCAAGCCGGTTGGAGCTTCACTGCCCCCTACTGGCCCCCTGCTGTTACTGATACTTTTTCTTCCTCTGTGCTGTAAAAATCGTTTTTTTTTTGTTCCACTGTTGCCATTTGTCCTTTTTTTCTACTTTGATTAGACGTTTGTTTATTTTCACACTTTCCCTGCTCTATATTACTAATATCTATAGTAATTCTCCTTGCATCTCCCCAGGAAAGTTTTTTTACCATTTCATGTCCATGTGTGTACAAACTCACAAAAACATTCTGACATAAAATAATCAATATTTCCTGCAATATCTTGCCTTCTATCTAAATATATGTAGTAGATACTGATTATAAATGTCTTCCTTCAAGCATTTAAAAATGATTTAATATTATTTGAAAGTGCATGAAAACAGTGTAATTGTACAAAAGGTCACATTTTACTGAAGTATGTGAGTCAGCTTTTTATTTAATGTTGTAAGTTTGCAGTTGTATTTATGTATGAATATTCTGTGAAAATTCTAAATGTATGTTTTCCTTTTTTTAATATTGTTTCTGCTCAGTCATTTTCTGTTTTGGAAATTTTATGTTGTTGAAATTGTAATGCTCTGTTGAGTTTTAAGCAAAAAAGTAAAACAAAAAAACAAACAAAAAACGGTCACCCCATTAGTTTAAGAGCTTTTTATGTCTGAGTGATTTGTACAATTTAATTAACAAAAACAGGTCTTTTTGAAGATTGACACATGCTTTAAAAAATTATAAGAAACATAAGAGGACAAGCTAATAAAACTGGTAAATTTAGAAAATCAACAAAGCCGCTGTTAAGGGACTCATGTTGAGAGCACAATCGTTAGCCAGAAAGCTACAGAAAAACAACTTAACTTCTGGAAAGAGTTAAGAGTAATAAACAAAAACAAAACCTCCTTACCAGGGGCGGAGTTAGGGGGTGCCTACTTGGGCTTGAGCCCCGGATGTTTTCTGAGAAGCCCCGAATCTGGATTTTACTTTTTGAAAGAGGAAAAAAGCTTCTCGGAAATAAGTTGCAGTACCAGAGTTCACCAGAGGGGCAGCAGCTACGTAAAGTAGAGCCTCCCCGAGCCCCCTGAAGAAGAAAAGCTTCGGCAGCTTCAGCAGCCTGGCTGCTGGGATGGGAGAGGAGGGGATGCTGCTGCGTAAACACCTGCAGGGAAAAACTGTCGCTGATTTGGACATCAGGAACGTTTTAGACAAGAAGTACAGATTTCAACAGCAGCTGTGATGAAACGGATTCTGATTTAGGTCTGAATCTTAATTTGAAAGTGCTGGCTTGTTAAATGCCAATTTACTGTAAGTTTTGGTAGAGAAAATGAATCATATGAAACATATGGGAAGAATATAAAAACACTTAGATAATCATGAAAAAAAAAGTAAATATCACAAAGGCAGATGTTCTCTGGAGAATTAACCACTGAAAAAGAGTAAAGTTGTTTTACAGTAAGTGAATAAAACTAGTCACACATAGAAAATTGGCTATAAAATATAAATACAACATTGTCTATTGCACTTTTTCATTAGTTTGGCCAACGGGGTCAGAGAATCCGGTCATAAAAATGTTTTACCCGTTAGTTTTCAACTATTAAACAGTATAGTATATAGCATCTAGTCAATTCTTTTTATTTATTTTAAGAAAATGTAAATGTATTTTATTTATTTCAAGCAGAGATCAGATTGATCTCTGCTTCAGATCACACATAAAGCAGATGATTACGTGTCACTCTTAGTTCCTCCACAATAACAAAAACCACTGATTGTGGCCCTACGTATAAAAACACTGAAATGAAATGTGAAATGTTCAGCTACGTTTGTGTAATCAAATAGTGAGATTGCTGCAGAGGTTGGTATAAAAGGTTTGGGACTTTTGCCTGGGGGTTAGGATGATGTTCTGAAGGCTGAATCTGCGCTCTGCTGCCACTGGAGAAAGGGATTAAATCACCACTCCAGCCACAGTTTTAAAATCAGGGAACATTTCAGCGTATGAGTCCTTTCTGTACCGGTGGTTGGCACTGCACTGGGCTCTTTGGTGTGTCTGATCAGCAGCTCCAACCACAGATATGCCCCAAGGCCTCAGGGACTCTTCAACCTGCTGTCAGCTCCCAGAAAGGGATCTTGTTCAGGTTGGGAATTATGCTCAGATGCTGTCATGGGAATCTTTTTTTTTATTGATGTAGTTTCCTGTACCCCATGTAAAGTTGAAAATATCTGTGAATCTTCAACTAGTGGTCAGGGTTGTGAAGTTTTGAAATAATACTTTGTTATAATAAAAAATATTTTACATATGTATGTATGTATGTATTCTTGCGCAGAAAGCAAAGAAAAACGGATTAAACCAGTGTATGGGGAAAAAAAACCAGAGCAGGAAAAACAGCAGAGGCCAGATTTATGTCTAAGACAATAAGAACTTAGTAGTCCATTTGATCTTGACAGTTTAAATGAAGGCAACTGGACTTTTTCTTCTTGTCTTGAAATTGTTTGCTCTCTCATCCAAGAGGCATCTCCCAATCCAGTATTTCAGAACTGAAGAAGCCTCTTGGATGCGAGATAAAACGTTTTCAAGACAAGAAGAAAAAGTCCAGTTGCCTTCATTTAGGGTGTATTCAGACCTGCACTGTTTGGTCCACTTTAAACGAACCAGGGTTCGTTTCGAACTGGTCCGGACCTTTTATGCAGGTGTGAATACACACAAACGAATCCTGGTGCGGATCAGAGAAGCGGACCGAGACCCACTTTTTTAGGTGGTCTCGGTCCGCTTCCAAACGGACTCTGGTGCGGTTCGCTTCAGGTGTGAATACAAACCACTGTTGATCCGAACCAACTCCAGGATACATGTGCCTTTTTGGACTAAACAAGCCACCGTAGCAAGGTAAGTTCACACCTGAGCCTTCGTCCTCTGTTTTGCCACGGTCCTGCGAGCACGTCATGGGTCAGGGCACACAGAGCACATCGTCTCCTTCGGGTTACTGCACGCATTCCCCCGACGCCTTTCCAAAACAGGAAACGGAGCGTCGCGAAACCTGCGTTGAATGAGCTGCTCTTGACACTCACTGTGATTTTGCAGCTCCAATAACAGCAGAAATATGCAAAGCAGCGTAGGGCTTCCATGTTTTCCTCCATTTCCGGGTCTGCGCTCTGTGTGCCGCCCTAGTCATTGCTGTCCAATGGCCGCACTGATCGTCACACTAGTGGATGTGTTTACAAAATATAGTTCACTTGCAAAAAGTACAGTTTGAATGCGAACCGCACCAAACGAAAAAGATTTAGTCCGCTTTTGGTCCGGACCAAACAAGCGGACCAAAGGACTTTTTTGGTCTGAATACACCCTAAAACTCTCAAGACTACCATGTCCTGGATGATTGAGAATCTACATCAATGTAGCCCATTTCCTTTATATTATCTGCTCTTAATGGATTTAAGCAGTATTCCCCGGACCAGTGATCTGAGTTGACTTCATCAACAGCTGAATTTTTTGCACATCAGTCATCTGGGCTAAGCCCCTGATCTCTTTCAGTCCTAAATCCTTCCCTGTTCCTTACCATTTGATATGGAAGGTGTTAGTAACTCAGGCAAAATAGCTGAGCTTTGGCGTGAGCATTACTGTAATCTTTTTAACTGTATTAAAAGGAATAAGATCAGAATCAATCTTAAAGATACGTCTTTCTCTGCAGATATGATAGTTAGAGCAATGGATGCATGTGATGCTTTTAATAGGCTGGAGTACAACAAAGCCTGTGGTATGGATTACATTTCACAGCAGAACATCTTAAATATGCCAGCCATAAGCTGTGTCCTTTGCTTTCCCTTTGCTTCACTAGCTGTCTGGTTCACGGTGTCCTGCCGGACTCCATCATGTTCGTGGTGCTGCTGCCTGTGCTCAAAGATAAGGCTGGTAGGCTTAACAATATGGACAATTATCGGCCTATTGCATTGGCCAATGTTCTGTCCAAAGTATTGGAGAAAATATTACTAACAAAGTTAGAAATGCATGTTCTTACTTCAGATAATCAGTTTGGATTCAGAAGAAAACATGGAACTGACCTGTGTATTTATGCGGTTAAAGAGATTATGATGATGATTATTATTATTAAGTGTGAATTCATCTGTATTTCTATGTTTCCTTGATATAATTAATCATGAAAAGTTAATTATAAAATTGCTGGGTAGAGATGTTCCTACATTTTTAGTGAGAATTTTAGTGTTTTGGTGTGCCCAACAAACGTTCCAAGTTAAGTGGGATCCTGTTGTGTCTGCTCCTTGCTGTAACGGGGTACAGCAAGGAGGAATTTTGTCTCGGATTTTATTTAATGTCTATATGGATGACCAATCAACTCAGTCAAAACAGCGTAAAAACTGGCTGCCTTGTGGGCAGCACAATTGTTAATCATCTTATGTATGACAAACAGTATACTACTAAGAAAAGTCACATAATAATAGTTAGAAGCGTTGTGGACAGGAAATCAACTTTTCCCACCTCCAATCTGTCTGACAGTCCTCTTGCAGAGTGTGAGGAAGTAAATACTTTGGTCATTTCATAACTAATGACTGGACTGACAGCGCCGTAAAGTCGATACCCAGGCTAATACACTCATAAGGAAGTTTGCTATGTGCTCTGATTCTGTGAAGTGTTTGTTGTTTAGAACTTACATTGCACCTCTATATACTGCCCAATTATGGTCCAACTATAAGAAAAAGAGCCTGCAGGGACTCAAGGTAGCCTATAATGATGCAATGAGGTGTATTTTATTTCTCCCTAGGTGGCATAGTGCCAGTCAGTTGTTTGTGGCTTATAAAGTGGCAACTTTTGAGGCACCATTAAGACAGCTGCTGTTTAGTTTCATGTGTCGTCTTGACAACTCAGAGAACAATATAATTGTAGCCTTAGTAAATCCTCTTAAAAGCTGTTATAGATTTACTTCTAGACTAAGAAGGCACTGGTGCAATAGTTTGTATGCTTTGTAATTTGTAAAATATATTATTTTTATTTATTTTATTCTTGCTTTTCTTATTCTTATTCTTCTTATTATTTATTGTATTGTTTATTTTTATTTTATTCTCCCTTTTTGTTACTATGGTGTATGTTTGTTTTTATTTCTTATGGACTTGAGTCTGGAATAAAGTAAAAAAAAAAAAAGAAGCAAATATAGATTGGAATCAATAAATCAGAATAAACTGTAAAAGGAAATCCAGCGACGTTCTGTACTAAAATTGTTTTAATGTTATGAGAACTGTAATGGTGATTCCATTGTTTATCAAACCAAACCTTCAACATGCAGACCAATGAGCCACTGCTGCACTGTGGTGATATTTAAAAAGAAATGTCCAAAACATTTAAGTTTTTATTGTTTCCTGCTGCTTCTCCTGCTCTGATTTAAAAAAGAAAAACCCCACCCCAGTGCATGCTGGTCCTATGCCAGTCCTTTTGGCCCCACAGCTCTTCCGGGCTGACTTAAAAAGGCAAACAATAATTATTAACCTACAAATAAACCTTGTAAATAACACAAAAATAAATGAAGTAAACAAAGAAAAAAATTAGCAAAATTAAAAGTAATAAATTAAAGAATAAATAGCTCCAATAAACACTGCGTGGACGTTTCACCGTACAGGTCACCAATGGCACGCCTGGTGGTGTCCATCACTATCTTGGAACGTCTCTCATCTTTGGGTGAGCTCTTTGATATGATTGGCTGTCTAATCAGGAAGCGTATTCAGTTTGAACGTTCGGAGGAATTTCATTGGTGCGTTTAGTGACTTTTAAATTCCAAACGGTTGCGGATCCTCCAGACGCCGGAGAGGGTTTTTCAAAAAGGAATAATCGGTGTTTATTGGTGCTGCTGCAGTTTATGCATCCGAAAAGGTCTTATTAGTTTCAGTTTGAGAGTCTGGTACAGTTCAGGTAGGTGGTGAATTTTAACCAATCGTCATTTTAGCGGGTATCTCCTCTGAATTGTTTTCTCAGAGTTTAAATATGTAGTTTTTATTTGTTTTGTTCCGTTAACAGTTAGCTTATCGCTAACCGTTCGTGACGCATTTTTATTTTTTTATTTTGCTGTAGAAGTTTTAGTTAGAGCTGGAAACTTGGCGTTGTGTTTAAGTTCAACTTTAACGGGTGTAGGTGGTGAAATCTGCCCAAACAATGTTTTATTATTTAATTTTGAACAATAACCCAATGCTGTTCAGCTGATGGATCATTAATGGTCACATGCTAACAGATGCGTGGCTTCACAAACCATTTGCAGGGTCTCAGTTTAATGATAAACCATGTGTTAAGATGTAATTGTGCTAGCCATACCGTTCTGTATTATAAACCGGGACAAGTTACTGCGTATTAAGTTGTGTTTCTGAGCTGGAGCTATTCTTGTGTGGTTCAGCAGTATGAAAAAACGCTAAAATCGCCCCATCACAAATCAATTAAAGTATTCACAAATCACGAACTTGACTTTAAATATATTGCAATTAGCGTAGAATGATCTAGTCCACGTTTGAAGTGTCTGGGTTTTGTAGTTTTTAAACTAGACCAGAGTAAAGATGCTCGGCGTGGTAAAATAAACATAAAAATGTTTCCAGAATCCTAAGCCAACTTCAGCTTCGTGTCTTACCCAGATCTTAAAAGAAATCACTTTTTGTGTGTATTAAACACAAACGAATGAGATTAAAGTAACTAAAACATAATTATATAGAAAAATTTTATATTTTGGTCAGCGTGGGCGTTTTTCCTTCGTATACTTCAATAATGATTTCAGTCAAGATAAATAATTTAAAAAATGTTCAGGGAGTCTATTCAAAGTTAATAATGTTGCACAGACTGTCACCTTAGAGAGATCAGCGTCCTCCGGTGGTCACATCGTGACAACGCTGCTTTTTTTAACCTCAACAATTACCCCGTAGTCAAATTATTACTTTGTAATATATGTTTAAAAGTGAGATTTTATTCATTTCTTATCTGAAAACAACTAGTGCCACAGTTATATCACCTTTTGCTTCATATTTACCTTTTTTTTAAATAACTGGGTGATACCAGAATATTCTGGGTACCACCTCATTTCAGAACCATAGCACTAGATCACTATCTGCCATCACATTAAATCATTAACTTTCCCCATCTTAATTTCTTTGTGTTTGTCTTTCTTTTCCTGAATGCATCCAAGTCATCGATTGGTGCACACTTATTAGGAAAAAAGGGAAAGAAAACAAACATGAGTGTGTTGCTTAGAGTTTCTTGATTCTGGCGTGAGCTGAACGATCGTTCTGTGGTCACGTGCATCACTAAACTCTTCAACAAGAAGCGTCTTATCATCTGCTTGCAGCTTTCAGAGTGAGGCCTCCTTCGGGGTCCAGTTAAATCTCCCCTGCCCTGAAACGCCGCCGTGTTTCTTCTTCGTCTTCTAACAGGATGAGTTCTGTCGAAGTCAACGACGAGAACTCTGGGGTCATCCCAGCAGGAAAGCACAGCAGCAGCTTGTGTCAGGACATATTTTCCCTGGATCAGCTCACTGGGAGACCGTCTATCCTGCGTCAGACTGAGAACCTGCCCAGTAAGACCATCCCAAAAAGCGCTAAGGTACAGATCAGCTAGTTCCTCTAGAGCAGGGGTGTCAAACTCCAGTCCTCGAGGGCCGGTGTCCTGCAACATTTAGATGTGTTCCTGGTCCAACACACCTGAATCAAATTATTAGGTCATCAAAAGGACCACATAGAACCTAACTGCATGCTGAGGGGGGAATTAAATTATTTGATTCAGGTGTGTTGGACCAGGAACACATCTAAATCATGCAGGACACCGGCCCTCGAGGACTGGAGTTTGACACCTGTGCTCTAGAGTATTTGGATATAAAAAGATGGATTTTCTTTATTGTTTTAGATTTTTGCAACCAGGTGGTCATACTTCACTGACTAAATGTGTTTGTTCAGGTCTGTTTTCAGACCCCCAGAAGAGACCCTGTGACTAAAAGGATAGTGTCCCCCAGCAACGCCAGCGTTATGTCCAGTGTGGATGAGAACGCCAAAGTGATGGAGTCTCTTAATTTGGAAAAATCAGAGTAAGCAACATGGTGCATACTTGCAGCAGAGACATAAAAAAATCTGCATTTTTAAGTAGGGATGTAAGAAAATATAGATACACCGATATTATAGCGGGATTTTATTTCCCGATATTGTATCGATATTCAAAAGCAAAGTATAGTTTAGGGTTTTTTTTGTTGCCTTTTTTTTTAGGATTTGAATGGAACTATTAAGAGTAATTTTTGTAGTAAAATTAAAAGTATGACTGGTAGCTAGTGGCTGTTTTTACCTTCTTTGTTCCAGTGGATCAACTAGATCTAGTAATAAAACTGGATGTGTTAAATTATGAAACCAGTTGGACCGTTTAGAACGCTGTGACATTTTTTCTACAGTTAAATTAAGTTTTAAAAATCCCAATATATCGTATCGCCAGATTCTTACCAATACACATCCCTAATTTTAAGTAACATTGTTGGTTTGGTTTTTGCAGCATTTTACCAGATGAACCCACTGAGCCTCCAAAACAAGGTAATTTATCTTTAATTTCTTTTTACTTTATTTTTCACTGTGGATAAACTAACCTACACTCTGTTTGCTCTCCAACAGAGCCTTCATCTTTCCCCGACGACAACATGCCGATTCGGAGCGGAGGCGGCTATCAGCTTGATTTTGACAACCTGGACGCCATCGATCCTTTTCAGGGCTCCACAAAAATGACCCTCTCTCCTGTGAGGCCTGTCGTCGAGGATCCCTGCGAGGCCCTGCAGACTGCTACAGAGGATATCCTCAAAGAGCCAGAAGTCGAAGCCGCGCTAAGCGACACGCTGCCCTTCACGCCGTCCGTGGAGAACTCGCTGGCCGACATCAGCTCCGCGGAGAGCAGCGTGGTTATTGTGAACGTGGCGAAGGTACCTGCAGTGGAAGAACAAGACATTTGCACAGCTACACCTGGTGAAAAGCAACCTGGTGACATGTCTGCAAGCACAGGTCAACAGGAAGCATCAGGCAGTTTCACGAAGGATGTTCCTCTTCCAGTAAAGGGGGCCTATAACCTGGATTTTGACGACCTTGATGCAATCAACCCTTTCCAGACGGGAGGCTCTAAAATCCAGAATTCACCTGTTCTTGGAAGAAAGGTGCCAGATCCACCAGCAGAGGAAAATAAACCTGCTGACGTGGCTGAGGCTTCCGAGGAGGAGAAAGTCACCCCTGACCCGCTGGAAGTGAAGCCCACAGCAACAGTGCCCCCGTTTCCAGCAGAAACAGCTGAATCGGTGCCTGCTGACGCTCCAGTGAAAGAGGCACCGATCAAACTCGAGTTCAACTTCAGCGACGGCGGTGAAGTCAAACGGAAACCGCCACCTAAGAAGCTTGGAAAAAGACCCACCGATGTAAAACGGAAAGATGGAAAGCCAGCGTCTGATCCCAAAACATCTGCTGTGAAAGCTGGTCCCAGTGACGCTGCCGACGTTCCAATTTCCAAAGCTTCTTACTCCTTGGACTTTGAGAAGTTCGATGATCCATACTTCAATCCTTTCGGCACCCAAACAAACATTACCAACTCTCCAAAGAGCAGCAGCGTACCCAGCCCCGTGCTCTTGGAAACGGCTCCTGCTGGACAAACCAAGGACCCCGAGAAAGAGGAAGCTGCATCGTCGGAGAAGTGAGTGAATCTTTGAATCCGAGTCTCTGGACTGTATTTGTGGACAGAGGTTCACGTTTAAACACAGAGGTCTGTTTTTCCTGCAGTGCTCTAGAGATGTTGCCTCCTGCTGAGCCCTATCAAGCATCGGTGAGCAGTGATCCAGTAAATTACATCTCTCATTTCTTCTGTTCATACTGTATATTTACTCAAGGCTCAAATCTCCTGAAATGACAGATGGGGACGGGGGATCGTGTGGTTCTCTCTGAGAAAGAGCTGGAAGATGGACGTGGGAGCCGGGAACTCCAGGCCCAGATTCCTTTTGAGCAGCCGTCTCAGATGGGCTCGCTGGACTTTAGCGACGAGTTTGTCCCCGGAACCACATGTGAGTCAACACGACGGATGTTCTCCTGCCAGAAAGTCAATCAGATCAGTAAATCTGATAATGCTTTGCTTTTATTTTAACTGTTCTGTTCCAGTCATGGCCAACGACTTTGATGGGCAGATCGATTACCTCGAGCAGTTTGGGTCCAGCAGCGTAAGTACAGCATGCGTACGGTCACTAAACCTTTAACTTTTTCTTCTTTTTTTTCTTCTTTTTTTTTGCCGGGGAGGTATTTAAAACTTTTATCCTTGTGAGCAGTTTAAGGAGTCCGCACTGAGGAAACAGTCGCTGTACCTAAAGTTTGATCCCCTCCTGAGAGAGAGCCCGAAGAAGTCTGCAGGCCCTGCTGCTCAGCTGCTCTCTGCTGCCCCTCCTGGACTGGCCTCACGGTATGATCCTGCTCCATGTTTTCATTTACTCTTATTGCTGCTGTCAACGGAGACTGGAGTGGACCCTTGAATGCAGTACACACAAGCATTGAAATAAGATAAAAAAAGACATAAGCAGACCCCTATAGTGTTTGCTCACATGCCGAACTAAAACGCAGCGCAGCGTAGCCGGCTCTGGTGTCGTTAAACGTTGGTCTACGTGAGGAGCGACCACTCTGTACACGGAAACTTTTAAGACGTACTTTTGCTTCTTTATGCAGAAAACTGTTGCAATATTTACCCTAATAGGTAAGCGATGGGTGACTGTCGGTGTTTCTGCATCCACTTTTAGAAGGTCTGGAGTAGTGGTGTGAGATTATAAAAGGTAGAAATGTAGCCAACGGTGGAGATTTTAACTATACCAGCCTACCGCGATTGTGCATTTTGATGATGTCATCAAGGAGTATAAATGCTGTTCAGTGTTCGTCTTTACATTACATATGGCAAGTTGAAATTTTGTTTATTCCATTTAATGGGGGGGGGGGGGGGGAAACAACTGTTGAACTTGAAGCATTTTTAATAAAAATATGTGCAGGTTTATTTTTATGCGATGTTAAATTTATAAATAAGTAACAATAAGTCCCCAGGAAAGCTGACAATTTTTAACTTAAAAAAACCCAAACATTTAGCTTTTAATTTATTTGAAATGTCTTAATTTTAATGTTGTGAGAATTTTTCTGTTACATTTTTTGGGGGGAAAACAGATTTGAATTTTTTTAAAAATGCATTTTGCACAATAAATGTTCTTTTTAAATGGAATTCTAATATTTAAAAAAAAAAGTAGTTTTGCCACCATGTGTATGGAAAGTAAGAATATTCAAACCCCTAGTCTGGAGTTGAGTAAGGAGAGATTAGTAGGAACCATGTGAGTTTATTTATTTATTTATTTTTTTGTGAAGGATTCTGCTGCAGAAGTTAGGAACCTTCATGTTCACACTTTCAGCTTTTCTCTCTGACCATCGTAGAGTTGCATATTGTCAAAATAACACCACAGATGCTGTCTTTGAATCACGCAAGTGAACATTTTGTCAGCTGACGTGTTTAAATAATATCAGGATTTTAAAGAAGAGGAAACGCCAACCTTGTTGGGCTTTAAGGGTGTGGAGTTTAAAACGGGCAGTTTTTCCTAAATCTGGAATATGAGTGGATAAAGAGCTGTTTTGTTGAAGATTTGGCCAAAGTTAGCTGGTTTATGTGAGCCAAGAGAACAACAGAGGATTACATGGGTGTAAATGAGCTGGAAGAGTGAACTTCAGTCCCTTTATTGTTTTTCTTGCTGATGCCTGACCTGGAGTAGATTGTTTTTGCTCTGAACATCTTGTGCTACAATGTTCATCTTCACTTCCTTATAGGCTCAACAACGCAGAGAAAGATTCAACAGAAGGCCCACAGAAGGACGTTCTCAAACTGGTGGAGGACGCGGCGGCCCCAGTGAGTCTGAACCAGAATCTGTGCCGAACTGTTTGGTGTCGCAGCTCCCGATTGGTTTTCATCATGCTCGCCTGTCTCTCCAGCCCGCCATCCTGCAGTGTCTGATCCCTCCGTTCCCCAAACCCGCGGACGCCGAGGAGTCCATTATTGAAGTGCTAAAGTACAGCCAGAAGGACCTGGATGCTGCCATCGCCAGGGTGCAGGCGGAGGTACGTCCTACCATGTGTAGCTCCCAACGGGTCCATTGGATGCTACATGTCGCTCGCTTCAGGTTCAATTTAACGGTAATAAAAGTTATTCTGCTTTCTCAAACAGGCTCAGGAGAAAGACGAGCAGTGGAATGCTAAGTTTAGAAAACTGCAAGGCGATGGTCAAGAAATGAGGTGAGCTCTGAATACTCACTTTCACAGACTTCCTAAGCAAAATTACTTTTTATTGATACCCAGAGGTTACATTTACTCAGTTACGTTTACTTACAGTAACTTTTTAGAAAAATTACTTTTAAGACTAGCTTTGCTCAATGCTGTAAATGTTAGTTTTACTTGAGTATAATTATGAAGTATCGCTACTCTTGAGTAAAAGTTCTAGATACTCTTCCCACTGTGGCTAAATTCACTAAATGAAGAGTAAACAGACTTTAACCAAAAATGCACCAGACACCTACACCTTATTAAAGGAGACCTGTTTCTACATGAGCTTTGGTTTTCTAATGTGATTTCTTTTTCTGTTTGTTGAACTTGTTGCATTTTGAGGTCAAGTGAATATACAGTAAACACCATAAATTGTGATTGGAAATACTTTTTACCTTGTTCTAAGATATAGTTATTCATAACCTACTGTAAGTATTGGCATTATATTGAAAAAATGACTAAGTCTTTGAGCTTAAAATTTGTTATGCAATTGGTTTTTGTTTTGTTTTTCATTTTAGACTTTAAAATACCAGAATTTGCCCATAACTTTATATTTTTCTGTCTTGCATAATAAAAATAATTTTACTCAGTACTCAATTAGCCTATGTAACAAAAAAATTTTTTACTGGAGTGATTAATTTTTTGTGTGCGAATTTTACTCTTTTGGACAGCTACTTTTTACTTCTACTTGAGTAGAAATATGTTGAAGTAGTGCTACTCTTACTTGTAGGGATGTAAGAAAATATCAATCCGCCAATAAATTGCGATATTTTATGTCTCGATATTCCAAAGCAATGTATTGATTTTATTTTTTTTATTTGAAAGGTCATTTTTGTAGTAAAATTAAAAGTATAACTGGTAGTTGGTGGCTGTCTTCAGCTTCTTCGTTCCAGTGGATCAACTAGATCTGGTAATGAAACTGGATGTGTTAAAGTATGAAACAGGTTGGAGCGTTTAAAATGCTAAGATAGTTTTACTACAGTTAATTAATATAATATATATATATATATATATATGCTTACTCATAATATCGCAGTATATCGTATCGTTTCTCCTGTTTTGTGATTTATATCGTATCACCAGATTCTTGCCAATACACATTCCTACTCGAGTACAATTTTTTGGTACTCTACCCACCTCTGTTTATCTGTTTGGATATGTTAAAAAATTATGTTTTGCAACTTAAGTCCTAAATGTGTATTCTTAAAGGAGGGGGAAATTTAGGCAAAAAGTGTTGCTTGCTTTTTTTTTTTTATCTTTATATTGTCTCATTAAAATTTTATTTATTAAATGTTTTTGGCCCAACATGGTGTTCCACTGCATTATGAACCCCTAATTCTATTAAGGTTTTGAAAACATTTCTCTGAAACTAAATGAAAAATAATTTTGTTGTCGTAGGGAGAATCTGTTCCGATTTGACAGCATTGGCAAGTTAAACTAGCGGTGCTTTAAAATCTGCAGAGTAAATAAAAATGCCATCCTTAACCAGGTTTTTAATTACTTGTAAAACTGAACTAGCTGTATTCTGTTATGTGAAATATGTATTTGTCATGGTGTTCTGCTTCTCACAGGAAAGTAATCGCAGAATTCGAGCTGCTGATTGCAAATATGAATGGTGAGTTTATATAAAGCGCATCTGATTTATTGCTGCTTCTTGTTTCTTAAAAGCCTAAGAGTGTTTTATATTCTCTTGAATCAATTAGCCAGTCAAGAGAAGGAGAGGGAGGAGGCCCAGAGGAATCTCAAGCAGGCTCTAAAGGAGAAGGAGCAGGTCTCCAGCGACCTGAACGCCATGGAGAGATCGTTCGGTGAGCTGTTTAAGAGACTCGAGAAGTACAAGGAGGTCGTGGAGGGTTACAAAAAGGTACGTTTCTGTGTGAAGAAACTCCTGCAATCTGATGTTTGATGGCACCAAAAAAATAAGCAACATCCTTCTTCTCTCTCTTCTTCTGGCAGAACGAAGAGACGCTGAAGGCCTGCGCGCAGGACTACCTGGCAAGGATGAAAAAGGGGGAGCAGCGCTACCAGACACTGAAGGCTCACGCTGAGGAGAAAATTAACCTGTAAGACACCAAACCTGGACATAGGTTAAGTTTTAGCTGTAGAGACTAAGATTTACCTCTTATCTTCAGCGCAAATGAGGAAATTGCTGAGGTCAGATCCAAATATAAGGCCGAGGTGTCGGCTCTTCAAGCCCAGCTGCGACGGGAGCAGCTGAAGATTCAGTCGTTGGAGAAAAGCCTGGATCAGAAGGTGAGTGATCCTCATTGTGAACATATATAGATATATAGATCAGCTCTGTCTATCTATTACGGAAGCGTAGAGCTGCCACCTAGGTGAAATAAAAATAGAGCTATATCTTGTATATATTGTACAGCTTGGACAGTGTTGAAATAAGCATGCGTACACTGAGAAGGACACTAAAATGCATGAGGCTGTACAGGCGTAAGAATGAGTCTGATCCTATTGAGGTGGCAGCGTTTCTTATTGATCAACTGGAGGGACATGGGAGGCTCCATGGATTCAGGCAGGTCTTGTTGTCACACAGAGTACTGTGAGACATTTACTGAAATATCTGGGCCCTTATGGGGTAGAAGAAAGACCCTCAAAAGTGAGGGCTCTCCGCATCAGCCTGATTTGGGTTTCTGAGCGCTGCACGTTTAACGTTCTTACAATATAAGATATTGTTCGAACTATATACTTTTCATGTTTGTACAATAAATCATCACGTTCTTACAATATAATATTTTTAATGTAAGAACATGATAAACATGTTTATTGTTAAAACGTGAAAATTATATTGTAAGAACATAATAGTATATTGTACAAACAAAAAAGTTATAACGTGATATAGCTCTATTTTTTTTTCACCTGGGTGGCAGCTCTACGCTTCCGTAATTTATGTACATGTTTGTGTTTCAGGAAAAGGAGGTGGAAGAGCTCACCAAGCTCTGCGACGAGCTGATATCCAAAGTCCAGAAAGGATGAGCTCATCTGTAAAAAAAGAAGCGTTTCTGCTTCACTAATGTAGTTTATTTTTGTGTTTGTCAGTGTTTCTATAAACTATAATAAAGATAATTTACCAGTTTTAATGACTCGCTTCCTTCAGGCTGCTACCACTAGAGGGCAGTGTTTGGGTGCATGGTAACAAAGGTCTGCGTTTGAGGTTTTAAAGCCTTATCTTTGGATGCAGATGTAACATTTGAGTATTGTTAGGTTTCTGTGTTCTCCTGTCATCCGTCTGGAGCCAACGCTCATCTCCACGCCGCAGTTCCTGCAACTAAACAACACAAAGCTCCCCTTCTTTCCTGAGCAATCACAGGCTCCTGTCACATCACTCCCAGAGTGGGACAATGCACCTCCTAAATGGTGAAAGGAAATCCTACCTAGATTGGAGCTGAATGAGGCGGGGGCAGGGGTACGAGTCACTTAACCTGGAGAAGATGCTGCTGGGTCGGTGTAGTCTGGCAGGGACACATCAGTCATCCAAAGAGCCACCGTGAGACTGCGCCCTGTGTCTGTACGCTATCTGTCCGGCCTTTTATCAGAGCCACTCTGTCCCTGAGCTGGCTGCACTCTGCGTCACCCTCAGACACTTTAACCTGCTCAATAGGCAGAAAGGGGGACCGCCCAAAAATTCTCATTTCGTAGTCTCAACCAAGAGGAACAGATTTACAGACATCCTGATTTAAAATAAAGTTTGTTTCAGTCATTTAAACTAAGCAACTTCTTGATCCCTTCTCCAACACACCTGAATTAAATGTGTGACTCGTTACCAGGCTTCTGCAGAGCTGAAAGAAGTTGCTGATGGTGTGTTGGAACAGGGTTGCAGGATGGTAGCGACTGGACTCTGGCAACTCTGACCAACACAAGCATGGGCAAGACTGCTGACCTCAGATGTCCAGCTGACGCTCCACCCCCCCACAAGGGGGTTAAACCGCCAAAGATCAGTACTATAAATGTACTAACGGAAAATTTAGTGGAAGGAAAAAAGTGTACCCTTGTGAGGCAAAAACCATTCTAGAGTTTGGATTCAGAAGGAGTGGACTGGAACTGGACCATCCATCAGCGATACCAGCTTATCCTTGCAGAGCTGGTGCTTATCTCAGTCGGGTGGGGTATACTCTGAACTGGCCGCCAGTCCAATGCAGACACACACACACACCTAAGGACAATTTAGAGAGACTAATTAACCTAATAGTCTTTGTTTGGGGGGGGGGGGGGTTGTGGAGGAAATCAAAGAGAACCCATGCATGCATGGGGTGAACATGCATGCTCTATGCAGAAAGATCCCTGGTGTCAAAGTCAGCAATTAATGCAAAATGAGTCCCAACTTAGTTCAGAGTGCATATACCAAACAGTGCATGTTTACAGTAGGGCCACATTACTGTATAAAAATCCTCTTTTCATTGGACATGTTATATTCTAGTTTTCTAACAAAACTGAACTATAATTTTTATAAGCCATAATCATAAACTCATAAAACTGCAATATATATCACTGTGAAAGTGAAAAAGTTTTTGCCCTCTTGGAGATTTCTTGTTTTTGCTTTTTTTGCCACAAGTAAAAGTTTCAGATCAAGCGAATTTGAGCAAACATACATTTTGGTAGATGCCCTGGATAGAAAGGAAAAGCAACGACTCATCCAGGAGGTCACAAGAGAACCCAGAACGACATGGAGGCTGCAGGCACTCACTTGGTTCAGTCAAGGTCAGAGGTCATGATTCAACAATGAGAATGAGAGAGTTCAAGACCAAAACCACTGCTGACTAAAAAGGACATAAATAGCCATCTAGCATTTGCCACAAAAAAACAAAAAACATCCCGGTGATTCGAAACACTTTTGAGAAAAACTATTCTGAGGACTGATGAGGCAAAAGCAGAGGTTGTTGGGACGTGTGAGTCCCGATATGTCGGAAAAAGATTAGAATCTACTCAAACATATCTCAAATACTGATGTCCGGCCATCAGCTTTGGAGTGGCCTAGTCAAAGTCTGGACTTGAATCTGATTGAAATCCTGTTGCGTGACTTTAAACGGGCCGTTCATGCTCAGAAAAATAAAAATAAAATCATCCAACATGGCTGGATTAAAACAATTCTCCAAAATTCCCCCACAGGTATATAAATCAGTGATTTGTGACAAAAAAAATTACTTTTTGAAGATGCACCAGTGTAAGCTGGCTAAACGGTCATTCCAGGTCATTAAATAAAACTAACAAAAAATTACACGTAGAAAATGCATGCATGTCGGCATAAACTGGATTAAAATGAAGGATTCAAAGGGTACAATACACAAACAGTATACTTTATTAATATTACACAGATATGAAAAATGCCTTACTCTGAAAAATAAAACTTTGATACATTTTTAGGAAAATAAATTAAATATTCTGACTACAGCTTAATAAACTGTTGTTGGATAAGGAGGTGGTCTCTGCTGGTTCGTAACAACATGCTAACGACTAATAATGGGAACTAATAAGGTTACAGAGGACCAGAACAGTTTACATGGAGGGTGGGAACTCCATCCCTTCACCCTTGCAGTCTTTGGCAACGTCTGCATGCCCATAAGGAGCTACTAGCCTGTTTTAAAAAAAGAGCGGAAGAAAAGGATGGGGAACTGAGTAGAGTAGTGGTCAGCATTCCTAAAAAATGCATCTTCAACAAACATAATGACAACCTGAGTCGGAGCGTTAAACCAGCCCTTCTGGGGAAATTTCGTACCCTTTTTTTTCCGTCTGCATCCTCACCGCTCGTCGGATCCAAACATGCGTTTGCGAAAACCTCTCGGAAGGATCAGAGAGCCGTGTACAACAAGCGTCGTCGTATAAGTGGTGTGAGCTTCTGACAAGTAGAAAAAGCACCGACATGTGTAAGTTAGATTTTTAAAAACACACTGGCCACCGTCAGCTGCACGAACACTGAGTTTTCCAAGCAACTGTTCTGGGAGAAGGTCAGCTGAGGCTAACACTGAAAGTGGATGTGCTGGTGCTGGTGCACCTTCCCGTCCACGTGGGAGTGGGTGTGCGTGTGGATGTCCGTGTAGATTTTAGGGTAGATCTTCGGCTGGACGCTGGGCCCGGCCTGGCCCAGGAGCAGCTGCTGCTGGGCCAGGTACTCCTCGTAGTTCATGGAGCTCAGGCAGTCTTTGTCCGGGCTGGAGGAGCTGGACGACGGGGCGGAGCAGCCCCGGTCCCGCTCCCGACACGGGGCCCGGTGGGAGCTCTGCAGCGGCTGCGGGGCCGGAGCGCTGGGAGGGGGGCAGTGCTTTCTGCTCTGGCAGAACCACAGCAGCACCGTGGCAAAGATGAAGACTATTCCAGCCGGGATGCCGATGATGACGGGCCAGGGGAGGGAGCTGGTGTTGGTTGGGAGCAGGGAGACGGGGGGCTTTGTGTCTGCAAAGAGAGGGGAGACAAAGAAGGAAGATTGCGACCTGTTTAATGAACTGATGAACAAATGGCAGCTTAACTATTTGCTGCCGGCAGGTGAGGTGGAAAACATTGAAATATGACCAATAGAAACAACTGATTATCAAACTGAGCAGAAAATAACGTCACCAACCAGATCAATCAGGGATTTTGGGACAAATTATGTTTGTTCATGTCAAATAATTCACTGATAGGTGTAGTAAAGTCATGTGATGCATGCTGCTGATTCTGTAATTGTTGTGCAGTTCAATCAGTGAGTTTCACTGAACCCTTCTCAATAAATAATGAAAAAATCTTTATTGCCATTACAGAAATGAAACCCTTTTTATAACTGCTGACCAGCTTTTTTCCAGCTTTTTCCAAGTCTTTGAGGTTGGAAGGCATCCCTGCCATCACCCTAATCTTTAGCACCCTCTGCTTACTCATCATCAGATAGATTCATATCCCTCCAGAAATACGAAGTTACTTTAAACTTTAATAAAAAAAAAGGAGAAATACAGGATCTCAAACGCTTGGAAGAAAATGACCGGGAGAAAATAGAAAACTACCATTCCGACAACTAAAAACGGCAAAGACTCAAACATAAATCTGGAGGTGGATAGAGTAGCCAAAAACTGTACTCAAGTAAAAGTACAAAGTAGTAATCCAAAGATTGTACTCAAGAGTAAAAAAGTATTTGATAAAAAGGCTTCTCAAAATCTACATCTGCCAAGGCATTGAAATGTAATTTACATTTACAAACTACAAAATATTATGCAAAACCCCTAATTTGTTATTTATTTTTTGAGATGGAAGATGTTAAGTGCCTGGTTAGGATGCAATACTTGTACTGATGTTGTTGTTCTGTCATAAAAATAAATAAAAATTTAAGTATAAAAAAAAAAAAGGCATCTCAAGTATTGAGTAGTTGAGTACTTGTTTTGAGATCATAATATATGATTTAATGTTTCAAAATTATCTATCAATAGTATTAAAATCCACATCATAGCACAAAGAACAATGTTGGCTACATTAATAATGTACTCTCCTCATATTGAAGAATGTGCAACAAAAACAAACGCGTTTCCTTTGCAGCCCTTGCTGTTAACTTTGCTACAGTTCAGAGTCCTGCAACGTGGCAGATCACACGTGGGTTCTGCGACTGGATTTGCGATTTAGGAATGAATCTCTGCAACAGAGAAATAAAAAGGAAAATAACTAATTGTAGTGCACTTTACATTCAATCAGAGGTGGCGTTATTTTCCGTCTTTGACCGGTTTTTCAAGCTGTGACGGAAATATCTGAATGCCGTCCGTCATGTTGACAGATTACAATTCACACGTATGACTACTTGGTGCAGACGTGTGGACATTTTCAACTTCATATGAGAGCATCTGAGCGTTATCTCAGAATTGGACACCGTACCCGTTGCATCACGCAATGACAGCACCACGGAGAGTTACGGAGGCCTGGAGCGCGTAGGGAAACGATATTTTTATGCGGCTTTGAAGATGAACTGATTGCATAAATTGTAGCATGAATGGAAAATGGGCAAAAAAACTTGCACTGTTTGCCCACCTTGAATGCACAGGCCTGCACCACCTGTGCACACATGCACCGCGCAGGAAGAAACATGACTGTATAAGATAACCAGTCAGTCGGGATAGTAATTATACATAAAATGTGCTGGTTGCACAAGTGGATGTTAGAACTGCGTTGGTAAGAAATTTCGCATCAGGTTTTTAAAAGTGGTGGTCATTTATAAAAAAAATGCCGGGGACAAGTCCACGCTGTCCCCAGCTAAAACGGCGCTTATGGTTACTACCCACCTCTGCATAAATCTGCACAAAACATTTGCCTGAAGAGGCAACGATTTGTTAGAGAACACACTGGCATACAGAGAAAAGGAGCAGGGTTTTATGGACTGAAGAAAACAAAGGCGTGTCTTATGAATGCGCCGTGGGGGCATGGCGAGGCGCGAATATTGAGGTGTTCCTTGGCGCAACGGAGTGTGATGACGCATGGAATGTGCGCTGAGCAACAGTATTTAAAATTTAAAACACGGGGAGTTCATTTAGCATTTGTAAACGGCATCGGCTGAAATGGCAAACTGGAGCGATGCAGAGGTCCGGGAGCTTCTGGCCTTTAGACCTGAAGACCAGATCACCAGACAGTTCACGGGGACTGTGAAGGACAGCCACCATTTGGAGCGGCTCACATAAAGACTTGAGGAGCGGGGCTTAAATCGGGATAGAAAACAAGTTACATCCAAGCTGTTTTCTCTTCCGTCTCATGCTTTATACGCAGCCCTGCACCTCGACACTCCGGACACCCCCTTTATCGCGTAATCTTTTGTGAAAAACACAGGATCGCGGCACATTGTGAATGACCAAAGGGCTCACTG
Organism: Valencia hispanica; assembly: GCA_963556495.2. Lineage (NCBI taxonomy): Eukaryota > Metazoa > Chordata > Actinopteri > Cyprinodontiformes > Valenciidae > Valencia > Valencia hispanica. The sequence continues at coordinate 9,173,667 of OY747720.1, forward strand.
ATGCCGGTGTTACGTCGATATGAGTTCCCCCATCGAGATGTGTTCGAGCTCCACCCACCCACGAGGTGAAACCAACAACCCACAAAAATGTTCTCTCTTTTATTACACAACAATTCTACATTTTAATTTATGCATGTTTTTGTAAAAGGAAATTATTGGGACGACTGTGGCTCAGGTGGTAGGAATTCGTCCCGTAATCGGTGGGTTGCTGGTTCGAATTCCTGCTGTTCGTCTCGGCCGTTGTGTCCTTGGGCGAGACACTTAATCCTGTTGCCTTCTGGTGGTGGTCAGAGGGCCCGGTGGCGCCTGTGTCCGGCAGCCTCGCCTCTTTCAGTGTGCCCCAGGGCAGCTGTGGCTACAATGTAGTAGCTTGCCACCATCAGCGTGTGAATGACTGAATGTAGTGTGAAGCGCTTTGTGGTCCTCTGACTGAAAAAGCGCTATACAAATACAGGCCATTTACCATTATGTTTTGCATAATTATAATGTTAAGAGAAGGGCTGTCAGATAGTGTTCCCCGTCTGATTAACAGGTAAACAAGCTCACAACCCCTTTGGAAATTATTTTCATAACTTGTTACCTGTAAACAAGTATTTTATTTGACCAATTTTGCCTGGGGGAAACACATTCTGAGATACCCCCCCCTCTGATTTAACAGCGTTCACAGTTGCCGTAGTTCCCTTTTGGTTGGGCGGTTCCACCTCGCGGGTGGGTGGAGCCGAAACAGATCTCAATGGGGGAAACTCATATCGACATAACACTGTCACTGATGGCGCCGTTGTCTTTTGAAACAGCCTCAAGGTTGGGCTTTTTGGGTCTAGAGGCTGCAGACAATTTGTCAGAGGATCCCTAACTGCTGAATTTAAGCCACAGTGAAGCACGGTGGCTACGGCATTGTGATATGGGGACGCTTTGCACATGATGCCGTGGCGCCTATTTATCACAAACCAGGGGTCATTTATTCTTTGCTATTATTTTGAACACAGCCGCACATCGGTCCTAATGCCTCTATTTATTACACGAGTTTTTTCAGCCGCTCATCTTGTCGTCTGTGGTGGAAAATTGTTATGCAATTAGGAATTAAGTGTATTTTCTCTGTTTAGTGAATGCATCTAAGGAAATGACAAGGTTATTGTTCCAGCTTAATGTTATGAGGTAGATATATGTGTCAGGTCACCAGAGAGACAGACGACGGGGCAGTAAGATAACAGTCTGGCCTTTGGATGAGCTGCTTTATGCGTTGATATAAGACTCGTGTGAAGCAGTTCTCCGGAGGCGGGGCGTGAACGTTGGAGAAGACGTCTACAGAGATAAACAATGATTGCTGAATACTATTTAAGGGGTTCGTTAGAAAGGTTGGTTAGGGTGATGCACGAGTAACTCTGTCCCCTCCGAATTAAATACTTAAACGCCTTCTGGGACTCAAGTCTTCTTTATTATGGAAACCCTGAGATACTTTTTTTTGCCATTACATGTCACCGTGGGGAGCAAAGCTTTCAGTCGTTTTCTGTCATCACAAATATCTTCCTTTATTTAAATCAAAGCTCAAAACACATCTGTTCAAACTGGCTTATTCACTTTAGACACTGATTTTGGTTGTTATATTGTACACGTATTTGCTATTTGATCATTGTTTTGTTTATTGTTTGTCGGTGTATTATTTTTCTGTTCGTTTTTTTTGTTCTCTGTAAGGTGACCTTGGGTTTTAGAAATAAAATGTATTATAAATTATTATTTTAAATAAATTACCGGATAAATCTAGTGTATGATTTAGTTAGTCAGAGCGACTGGCCGGACGGGTCTACGGTTCTCACCTGGCAGCACAGTCAGGAATGCACTGCGGAAGCTGTAGCCCATGGTGTTGGCGCCTAAGCAGATGTACATGCCGGCGTCGTCCTCCTTGGCGCGGGTGATGAGCAGCTTGTTGAGGTAGGAGCCATCGGGTCGGGACCACACCTCCCCCGTGGGCAGCACCACGAACCTGTGGTCCCCCACCTCGATGGTGGAGTTGTAGCGGCTCTCCTCGTGGGACTCCACGCGCTTCAGCCACTGGATGACGGGCTTCACGTCACTCCGCACTTTGCACTGGAGGGACGTGGTGCCGCCATAGTCCACCGTGGTGTTGACGGGGTGCGTCCCCGTCAGAACCGGCTTGGAGCTGGTCCTCTCTGCACAGACGCAAGGAGAAGAACCATCACAAACGCGTTTTGGACCAAAGTAGCCCAAAGCTAAGAGCTCGTAAAATGAGAGGGAGGCAGGAACACCACATGTAACACAAGAAGTATGTGTGATTAGTTTCCTCTCCGTGCTCCTGGTTGTACAGCCCGCTGTTCTCAGGGGGCTGGAGGGGGGAGTCTGGCAGACAGCTGGGCTTTAATCAGCTCCAGATTGGCTGGATGCTCCCCTCCCTGAACATACAGCGGGGCACCAGTCCTCACTCTCAAGACTGCTGCCTCAATGTGCCTCTTATGTACATAATTGCTGAGAGGACATTCATCCAGACCTGCTGATCACAATCTGACCGCAGGAGAGGAACGAAGGTTTGTCCTCAGAGCCGGACCGGCGATGGTGCTGATTTCTGTCTATTTCCTGGAGCTACAAATCTTCGCAAAAGTATTTACACCCTTTGAATTCTTCCACTCAGTTGTTCTAGAGCAAATTTACCGGGGAGGGGGGGGCAGATGTTTTCACAACAAAAAAAGAGACAGAACAAACAAAAAAACAGGGGCCATATTTGTCTTTGTCCGTCCCTGTGCCCTTAATTGTCCCCAGCCGTTCCTTGTCTCCCTGATTGTCTCCCTGATAGTTCCAGAGCTGCAGGTTGCAGACCCAGATCTAGCAGATGAAAACTATGATCCTATCTCAATACGCCTGAAGCTGAAAGTCCAACACCCAAATTCTTTAATTAATCGATAAATTAAAACTGTGAAGGTAAAAAACGAAATCCGTCCATGGGAATGATTAGCAAAGTTTTTTTCTTCCTAAGAAACCGATTCAGTATTATCTCTTCAGTTCAGGGGCCAAAACCAGTTCTACAGGGGCACTGGCCCCCTGTTGGCCCCCGTCTAGAACCACCCAAGCTCCCACCTCTTTTTATAACCAATAAAAATCTGAGAAGTGTGGCGTGCGTTTGTATTCATCCCCTAACAGCATCATGCTGTGGAGATGCTTTCCTTCTTAAGGGATGAATTCATCCTGTCTGACGGCGCTCGCTGAGATACTCACGGATGACTTCCACCTTGTACGTGGCGTTGATCTCCCCCGCCCGGTTGGAGACCCTGCAGGTGTATCTGCCGCTGTGCTCCGGCGCCACGTTCTTCAGACTCAGCGTCCACTTCCTCTGGCGCCCCTCGCCGACCTCCTGCTCCGTCAGAGGCCTGTCGTCCTTCAGCCACACAATGTCCGGGCGAGGGTTTCCACTGGCTGAACACTTGAGGCGCACGGTGCTGCCCACGGGACAGGCTATCACCCTCTTCCTCATCTTCTCGGGCTGCGTGAAGCGAGGACGGGCTTTCAGGAGAAAGGAGGGAAAAACTTACTTTGCCGTAACCGCGTCGGTAAACCCATTGAAAGTACTTTTTTTAACTAACAGACTAGCTCAACGCTTTCTGTATTCTTCATTTCCCTGAAAGCAATTGGTCCTCCAACACAGTGCCTTTGTAGTTTTCTGCTTTTTGCCGTGTTAAAATCACAAACTTTAATGTGTTTTAGTAGGACTTAATGAGAAAAACCAACATAAAGTAGTCCATCTTTTTGAACTGGAAGCTAAATTATATGTGGTGTGTGTTTGCATTCAGAACAGGGGTATGTGTCTACCACCTCCAAACATCTGGACACAGAAGTGTTTGCCCTGCCATTTTTGAACTACGATTTCCATGTCTCGCCACAAATTCTCAATTGGATTTAGGACTGGACTTTGACTAGGCCATTATATGTTTTAATCTGAACCATTATATTGTGGCTCTGGTTGTAAGTTTCTGCTCGAAAAAGTTAAGTTAGTTTAGGTAGGCGTTCACGTCCTGGTTGGTTTGCAGATGTTCAAAGCTTGGGATTTAGTTTTAGAACCTCTAATATTCTCCAGAACTTCCTCCCTGACCTGTCTGCTGTGTTCCTTGGTCTCCATGATGGTGTTTGTCCACTAATCTTGTTGAACAAACCGCTGAGACCCTCACAGAACAGCTGGAGTTCAAATTACGCACAGACACTCAATGTTGCTCTACCACATAAAATCCTGATAAAACACATTAAAGTCTGTGGTTGGAAAGGGACAAAATGTGGAAAGGTTTGCAAGGCAGCGCGGTTTGTTGAAAGTAGGATGTTGGACTTGGGATTCTTACCCAGTTTGTCACCGCCTTGTTGTGGTTCTGCTCCAATCGGTGGTTCTGCGTTATCAGAATGAGAGTCATCTGCAAACACAGGGGGACAGAAATCCGTCAGCACCTGACTACATGACCTTTATTTCTGCAACTATCAAGCACCATGAGTACAGTTTGTGCCATTTAGAGCAACAGTTTAACATCTGACCATGTTACAGCATCAAACTAGCCTATAAGTGTGTTTTAAGGCTCTCTGTGCAGGCTGCCTGCTCGGATCACACTCTGCTGAATTTGGGAGTAATATTAAACATTTTTTACTAAGCCCCACAAGAGCAGACAGCTGGGTAGTTTAAGTCACTGGCTGACATCATGCAGCCAAGCTAAGACCGGGCTTAAAGACATTATAATGACTGAAACCTAATCGACACTTTGTGATTTGCTCTGGAATTTCGGGTGAAGAGTTGCAGACAGAGACACTAAGCAGAGGATTCCTCCACAGTCACAGTGTTTCTAACCACTCTTGAGATAATGGATTCATTGCGACTTAGCCAGACTGTTTCCACCTTCTGTGACTGATTTTAATTTCTGGCTTTGCTGCAGCCCCATGCCTGATTCTTCTACATGCAGTCTGGCTCGGTGGATTCTCTCTCCCGGTTTGATTGGGTCAGGTAAAGAGGCCGGATGTGACTTCTAACCCCGCCGTTCTGTCTCCCTCTTGAGAACCCTGAAACAGTCGGAGCTCTCCTGGGTTCTCTGGGTACAGGCCCTCCTTTGTTTGTCCCCTGCAGCACCGATCCCAGCCATGATGTCATGGCTATTTGAAGGGGTTTTAACTGGCCAACGATAATAACCCAAGAAATATTTCTGTCTTGCTCACTTGGGCTCTCCACATTCCTGACGGTTCCTGAACCTCCCAATCCAAACAGATCCTGGTCCCGCACTGCTGGGGTTTTCTTTCTTACTTCTGTTTTTTCCCCTTGAATTTGTTTCCTCTCTGCTTTTTGGTGACTTTAGGAAACAATGACGCTCTTTATGCATCTGAGCCGTTAAAGCTATCCCGTGCCACTATTGTTTTAGCACAATGTAGGCTCAGGCGGCTGCAGAGGTGGGACGTATGGATTTATCTGTTTCAGAGTTTATTCTAGTTTGGCGGAAAGTTACCAAGAGCTGAAAATCATTTGTGATCTTTATCACAAATTAAACAAGCATTCAGCTTATTTCTCACACTTTGATTAGCCCTAAACAAATCTTAATGTGATGAATAAGCAGAAAACCAACTGATTAAAACTAATTAAAGTCTTTATTATCTAATTATTTTGAATTACAAAACAGCGAACATGATACTAACTCCGCTGATAGAGGAAAAAAAGAACATTTTCTGACCTAAATGAGAAGAGATATTTGGAACAAGAAGAATTTCAGTCTTCTGAACCCCTTTGGTCCTTCCCTTTTCAAGGCACAGGAACACACAGAGTATCCCCGACTTAGGTCCGATTCAAGAAGTGCATCGTTTACTCAACTGCGCAAACCCTATGTCTCTTTTTGACAGATCTGTTCGAAAATGACATGCCCTAAAATAATTTAATATTTAGGATCTGACCATTTACTATACCAAAATGAATGCAAAAACAGGTGAAGAACCAATGTTTTGAAGTGGTATTAGTTGATAAAAGTCCAGGCGAACCATCCAGATGAGTTGATTTGGCACTAATTGAGCCATTTGAAATATTCCATGTTTTTTCTTAGGTTCTTTTTTCCTCACTTATCTCTCACCATAGATGGTCTTTCCAACTAATAACAGTTTTCATGACCGAATAAGCCACAAACAAACAAAAACTCCTCTAAGCAGAGGTGGGTGGTAACTAGTTACATTTACACTCAACAAAAATATAAACGCAACACCTTTGTTTCTGCTCCCATTTTTCATGAGATGGACTTAAAGATCTAAAATTCATTCCAGATACACAATATTACCATTTCTCTCAAACATTGTTCACAAATCAGTCTAAATGTGTGATAGTGAGCACTTCTGCTTTGCTGAGATAATCCATCCCACCTCACAGGTGTGCCACATCAAGATGCTGATCTGACATCATGATTAGTGCACATGTGTACCGTATACTGCCCACAATAAAAGGCCACCCTGGAATGTGCAGTTTTTTGCTTTATTGGGGGTCTGGGGACTCAGAACCGGTCAGTATCTGGTGTGACCACCATTTGCCTCATGCAGTGCAACACATCTTCTTCGCATAGAGTTTATCAGATTGTCAATTGTGGCCTGTGGAATGTTGGTCCACTCCTCTTCAATGGCTGTGCGAAGTTGTTGGATATTAGTGGGAACTGGTACACGCTGTTGTATACGCCGGTCAAGCACATCCCAAACATGCTCAATGGGTGACATGTCCGGTGAGTATGCTGGCCATGCAAGAACTGGGACATTTTCAGCTTCCAAGAATTGTGTACAGATCCTTGCAACATGGGGCCGTGGGTTATCTTGCTGAAACATGAGGTGATGTTCATGGATGTATGGCACAACAATGGGCCTCAGGATCTCATCACGGTATCTCTGCATTCAAAATGCCATCAATAAAATGCACCTGTGTTCTTCGTCCATAACAGATGCCTGCCCATACCATAACCCCACCACCACCATGGGCCACTCGATCCACAACATTGACATCAGCAAAGCGCTCACCCACACGACGCCACACACGCTGTCTGCCATCTGCCCTGAACAATGTAAACCGAGATTCATCTGTGAAGAGAACACCTCTCCAACGTGCCAGACACCATCGAATGTGAGCATTTGCCCACTCAAGTCTGTTACGGCGACGAGCTGGAGTCAGGTCAAGACCCCGATGAGGACGACGAGCATGCAGTTGAGCTTCCCTGAGACGGTTTCTGACAGTTTGTGCAGAAGTTGTTTGGTTATGCAAACCAATTGTTTTAGCAGCTGTCTGAGTGGCTGGTCTCAGACGATCTTGGAGGTGAACCTGCTGGATGTGGAGGTCCTGGGCTGGTGTGGGTACACGTGGTCTGCGGTTGTGAGGCCGGTTGGATGTACTGCCATATTCTCTGAAACGCCTTTGGAGACGGCTTATGGTGGAGAAATGAACATTCAATGAACGAGCAACAGATCTGGTTGACATTCCTGCTGTCAGCATGCCAATTGCACGCTCCCTCAATGCTTGTGGCATCTGTGGCATTTTGCTGTGAGACAACACTGCACATTCCAGGGTGGCCTTTTATTGTGGGCAGTATAAGGTACACCTGTGCACTAATCATGATGTCAGATCAGCATCTTGATGTGGCACACCTGTGAGGTGGGATGGATTATCTCAGCAAAGCAGAAGTGCTCACTATCACACATTTAGACTGATTTGTGAACAATGTTTGAGAGAAATGGTAATATTGTGTCTCTGGAATGAATTTTAGATCTTTAAGTCCTTCTCATGAAAAATGGGAGCAGAAACAAAGGTGTTGCGTTTATATTTTTGTTGAGTGTACTTGAGTAATCTTTTGGGGGAAAACTTACTTTTAAGAGTAGTTTTACTGCATCATACTTTTTACTTTTACTTGAGTAATATTATTATTAAGTATAACTACTCCTACTTGAGTAAAACTTCTGGATACTCTACCCACTGTAGGTAACTTTACAGAATGAAAAACAAACATGTTTTAACAAACATACACCAGACAGACACACATTTCTACCTGTTTCTACACAAGCTTTGGTTTTCTACTGTAATCTTCAGTCTGTTGAGCTTGTTGCATTTCAAGGTCAGGTGAATATATAATAAACACCATAAATTGTCACTGGAAGTACTTTTTACCTTGTTCCAAGATATATTTATTCATTACCTACTGTAAGTATTGGTATTATATTTTTAAAAAAAGACTTAGGATTTAAGACTTATGTTATTTGTATCATTTTTTTTTCATTTTACTCTTTAAAATACTTGAATTTGCCAATAACTTTATATTTTTGTCTGTCTGATGACATAATTTTAAAAATATTAGATCAGATGTTACTCAGTACTCAAGTAGCCTATTTACCAAATACTTTTTTACTCTTACTCGAGTAATTTTTTTGGACGGCTACTTTTTACTTTTACTTGGGTAAAAATATGTTGAAGTAGTGCTACTCTTAATTGAGTACAATTTTTGGGTACTCTACCCACCTCTGCCTCTAAGTGCTCTGGGCATCTAGTACTCCAGTCAGACACTGTAAATAACAAATCATCAACAAAACGTCAGTGCCAACAGAAACCCTGAATGTTTACAAAAATCAAACAACCAATCAGAGCGAAACAAAAAAAAAAATAATGCCAAAAAAAGTCAGGAATCGCATCAGTGACTCAGGGACAATGGATTACAGGAGCTAAGTGGAAATATTTACTCTACCAAAAGATAAAATTTGTTTTTGGTTTAATGAAATAGGCCTGATTTTTCCTCTTCTTCTGCTGCTGGTTCACTGAGTTTTGCACGTAGCGCGGCGATGCTGATACCTTTGGAAAGAGTAGAGTTTGAGTATGCATCTTTAGTGTCAATGTACATTTGTTTAATTAGGCTGCTTAGTGTTGGAACTAGATCTTTCCCCATTACGTGGATATGCAATATGCATGTATTGGTTAAATGTGCGGCGGCTGTCCGAATTGATTTTGTTGATTTTGTTGCTGCTGCCCTTGGCTTGCTCAGGCTGTAGGGGTGAAGAACCTGCAGAAGGTCATCAGCCAGCTGGTCCGGCCCCCATCATGTAATTCTGAATTCCAGCGTTGTGAAGTGAAGCAGAGAGGTTGAAGTAGATGAAAGGTCAGCCTTGAGATGTTGTCCACTCACTACATACGCCAGTGAACATTACAAGACTCAGGGTAGAGTCGCACGTGCGATAAACTATTTTTCATACGTAGAGCACTTGTGCGACAGCTTTGCAACCTGCTTGTTTTTTTTTTTTACTGTAAAGGCCGGTTCACACTGTATGCATGTCGTCCGTCTCAAAGGAGTGGTCCATGCCTCACTGTGTGACCTCCACCGAGCTCTAGAAGTGCGTCACACTGAACGGCCCAAGATTTCAGTGGATTAAACTGCAGGACATCTTGTTCTAGCAGGATGCGCTAAAAGCCAACATCAAGAGGAGACAAAGAGTTTCTGACACTGAAGCCAGTCTTGCCAACTTAGCAACTGTGTCACTATTTCTAATGACATTTCAGACGCCCTTAACGACTTTTTTTCCCCCAAAAAGCGCCAAGAAACAAATCAAGCGACATTTCTGTGAAACTTTGTCTTCAAAATGCCCTGCAGATTAGAGACCCTCCCTGCTCTGCACCCAGACTGTCCTTCCAGACGCTCAGAATGGGAATGATCTGCGTATGTGCATGCACCATGATCACACTATATCGACTGACCAATCATAAACCTTTCTCGGTTCATTTCACCCACTCACAAACAAAATTGTTTTTTATTTAAAATTAATTCAAAAGTAAAAAAGAAATCACACACAACATCAGGCAGAAGCTTGTCTGCACTATGCTGCATCACACACCTGTGGTGCATTCAAGGAACGTTTGAAATATATGCTGAGTTCAACAACGTGGGACTTTTAAAACTTATAACAAAAACACTGAAAATAATAATATAAGCCATAAACTTCTGTTTAATGGTGGTTGGCAAGCAACGTTTGGTGCATACTAAATATGCCCTACTTATTTTTTACAAAGTAGCCTACTAAAAACAAAAAACAAAAAAACAACTATATTCTTTCTATTAATTTCGTCTTCTTAACATATCTCAGCAAAAAAAATATTAATTCAGAACTAAAAATTTGGTTTAAAAGGTCTTGGATGTTCAGTTGCAATTTGTTCCCTTCTCTCAACAGTTTACTTCAGGCAAAATAATATAATGTGTTACACAGTAGGGATGTAAGAAAATATCGATAGACCGATATATCGCGATATTTCCCGATATTGTATCGATATTCAAAACAAAAATATAGCTTTTTTTCCCCCAAGGATTTGAATGGAACCATTAATGATGACAGTAATTTTTGTAGTACAATTAAAACTGTAGACTGGTAGTTCCAGTGGATCAACTAGATCTAGTAATAAAACTGAAAGTGTTAAAGTATGAAACAGGTTGGAGTGTTTAGAATGCTGTGACAGATTTCCTACTGTAAAATTGAGTTTTAATAATCACAATATATAGTCTTACTCATAGTATCGCGATATATCAAGATATATCGTATCGCCTCCCATGTATCGCGATACATATCGTATCGCCAGATTTTTGCCAATATACATCCCTATTACAGTCTCTTCTTGAAGACAAGACAAGCTTTTTAGAGATTGTAAAAGTTTTGTGTTGATGCTACTGTTTGTGCAAAACGTAACCCAAATCGTCAAACTCCCCGTTCAAACTCAAATTCCTTGATGATGTCCCTCCAGTGTTTGTGGTCTGACACCATCCCTTCTCACTTCATTCACAAAACCAGCCACAGGAAATGGTTGCACCACAGACGCTTTTCTGCTGGCTGAGTCACAAGAAAGGGCCGGGAGGAGAGTTTTTTGGATCACAATGGGCTCCAGATGTGGTTGGGGACGTCGTGGCGTCCAGAGAAAGTTCAGCCCAGTGGCCTTGCATCATCTCCAAACAGCTACCACATGCGGTCAGCCGGACGCGGGGCAGCATCTCCAGAGAGGAGTAAAATGAAAAGTGTTTCCTAAGAGCCAGCAGGAGAACCGTGTGGCCTCTGCAGTTTCTCATCGTCCATGCAGACATAAACATTACCTCCAATCTTGTAAATGTTAAAGTGACGATCCCATACTAATGCTGAGATAAAACCTGCTGGGATTTGATCTGCAGAGGATCCAGGGACCGTTGCATACACCGGCCTCCCCCTGGAATGAGCCCTTGGGGGCTGATGGGGGCCAGTTGTCAGGACACCCCATCCAAACAGGGCCCAAACAGCCAGCTGGAGGGATTGAGGAGGCGCCGTGTTGCACTGACGGACCAGATTCCCCAGATAGCTCTCTGGGAGGACAGATGGGAAGAGGGAAATCTCTCCACCATCCTCTATTGGTTGCTTCTCTGCTGGTTCTGTTTGTACAGGAATGCTCTTGAACTTCTTGAAGCGCTGCCAGGTTTTAGTCAGCCAGCCCCCTCCATCCTGACGGACGGCAGTTCTTTCTCTTTTTGTGATCCAGTTAAAACAACAAAAGCTGCGTGATGGATGCTGCGCTCTCCTTTACACAACTTCAAATAAATAAACTCCTCTCAGATCTTCTGGAGCAACATGCCGGCAGCCACAGCAGGCAGCTAAATTAATTAGCTGAGTCACAGTTAATGGAAAGTTTTGCTCATGATAATTGTTCGCTGACTTCAATCCTGGCAGTATTCTGTCAACGAGGCCCCGTAATCTGGTTAAAATGCACCCCTGCAACAAACAAAACAAAAAAAACCACAAAAAAAAACCAAATAGCGAGGCGGCCGCCCCGCCAGCAGCTACACCAGGATGACGGACATGAGAGCAGAAATTAACAGGAGCGTGTGTTCATTCTGTGGACCGCTATGCACTCATCACCGCATGGGTATGAGGAGGAATTACAGAAAAGCGAGTAGGGATTAAGAGGGAGGCGAGAAAGCTTCACAACAACTCCTTAAAGGGCAAAAAAAAAAAAAAACTCCTGCTGAAAAAAAAAAAAAATCTGCAGAACTCAGTTTCTCAGAAAGTCTTCAGATTAAATATGCGATGCAGCTTGTTCCAAAGAAAACCAAAGAGTGTGAGAAGAAACCACGCAGTCGGGTCGGACCGATCCCACAGCAGCCTCGTCTTCATTACAGCAGATTCAGACTGACTGCACACCTTATATTTTCCCTTCAGCTTATCCGTTACATTATCCAGGACTGAGCTGCTCATGACTGTAGATATGGTGCAGATGGAGACAAAACATGAGGGGCACGATTGGAACCATCTTGCTGTGATGTTTGGTGCTCAGGCAGGGATGCTGACAGACTTTGACCTCTTTACATGTTTTTACACAGTGTGGTGGATGTTCTCCGTGATTTTTACAGCGAATTCCTCCTGAGCACGTTTACATTTATCCAGATTTAAAATGTAGACCATATGGCATAATTGTGAAGCTGTCCACAGTTCCACTGCCATCTAAGTGATGGGTTTCCTTTTAAATATTTCCGACAGATTTCCATCAGGAGCCTGACTCACATTTTTGTAACCAAACAGTCAACTTATACTGAGAGGAGCTAATATTTATCACCAGGAAAGTTTAATTTCAAGCACCCTCTTCATCACACTGATATCCACCTTCTCTGTGATATTAAAAGAATTGTAAGTTCATCTTACCATCAGAACGGACCATCAGAACCACCCTCCCCAACCAGCAGAACGTTTATACAAAACACTGGAGGTGGAGAAGATCCTTAAACAGCCACACCGGTCCGAATGCTCTCTGGTGCTTCTACTGTCTGAGGACAAAGACTGAGAGCATGAAGAAGAGTTTCTACTTTGCACCTTGTAAATTTACACTTTATAATTGTATACAAAGAGCTGGACCTGTTTTTTTTACTTTCCTTTTAAAACTTGACTCCTTTATAAACCTGTTATTGTTCCTTTGCTGTTGGTGGCGGTCTCAACCGTATTTCTGTTCCCTCGTCATCATCTGAAAATGTTTCAGTGATTCATTCAAGCTATTATAAATCTACAGTAGGTATAAAACAGGAGCAGCGCCTCATTTATATTTCCATATATTGCTCATATCAATTTGATTCAATTTCACTCCAAAAAAGGATTTTCAAGAAAGTAAAAAAGCCTTGTTTCTGGAAATGTTTTATTTTTTGTCTAAAGAGAAAAATGCTTTTAACAAGCAAGTTTTGCACAAGGAAATTAAGCTTATTTTAATTTCTTTGCCAGTTTTAAGGAATTCTAGCCAAGCAACCTTTGCTCACCCCATTGGCAGATTTTTTTGCTCAAAACAAGAAAATATTACCCTTTTTAAGAATATTTGGCTTATTTCAAGCAGTGCTGTTTTTGCATTCTAATTGCCATCTGCAGAGGAAGACCTTTTTACAGACCTGTACCTGATCGCCAGATCCATTCAGGATGTGGTTTTACACATTCAAAAGAAGCCGTTCAAAAACTATTGTGAACCTGAGTGAACGGGTAAAACCCAAAGGGCGATGTCTGATACTGGTTAGCAGAGTTCTGTTGTTAACCCTAGCATTACAGATGGCTCTCCTCCAACGTCTTCAGCCTTTAATTTAAACACAATCAGCTGACACCTAGGCTTTGAACTCGCTTAAACCCCGCTCTTGCTGCAACAGCCGCCGTTTTCTGCTCTTCTTCTGATGCACAGCCGTCACGAGGCCGGGGTGAAACTCCTCCTGTGAGATGCAGCAGACTCTGGGGCTAATTAGGCATCTTAGAGTAATTAGACTAAACACAGCCTTCATGCTCCACTCCACTCATTCATCATGCTGCGCCCCGGTGCAGAGGAAATGCACTGTATGCAGACTGGGTCAGACTGTCGCTAATCCTGGAAGCCCTGCACAGAGCTCTAAGGCAAACCGCCACTTTAACACTGAATGTGGTTCTTATTGTGGACCTCCTGCCTGCACAGAGAGTAGCCTGGGGAAAAGGAAGAGCTCCAGATCCAACTGAGTCACAGAGGATGAAACAATATCCCGGGCTGCTGTTGACTTTGGACAGAGAGAGGTAAAGAGCTGAAACACATACAGAGACGAGGGGATCAGTCTGTAAAGCACCAGAAATCTGGCTGATGCTGTCTTTTACCCGCGGCACGCTCTCCAGCGAAATGTCACATGTCAGGACCACAATTTACCCTTTTAATCATCGGAAGGGCAACCTTGCTGCTGCATTTTAATAGGAGTCACCCACCGATGATGATCAGAGTGTAGTTGACGTTGACGCTGCCAAAACCGTTAGTCGCCTGGCAGTTGAAGGTCCCGGCATCATCGGCCTCCACCTCCTTGATCTTGAGGCCCGTCCGGAGCACACGGAAGCGAATCAAGCCGTTGTGGATGTTGCGTCCGTCTTTGGTCCATCGGATGAGGGGAGGCGGGTCTGCTTCCACAGGGCACGGCAGCTTGATGGCGCTTCCCAAGCGGGCCGTCTGTCTGTGGGTGACCCTGTCCGACACCCGAGGAGGTCCTTGAGGAGAAAGAAGATGAAACATACAACCACATGCTTAGGATAATAGAAACAGAAATATAATAATGTAAGAAAGTCTTTCTAAATCCACAGCAAGAAAATTCCCCCCAGATCATAACACCACCACCACCGTGTTTGACTGTTGGCATTCAGCTGCACGTAAAACTCAGCAAAAAAAGAAACGTCCCTTTTTCAGGACTGTGTATTTCAACAATAAAGTTGTAAAAATCCAAATAACTTTACAGATCTTCATTGTAAAGGGTTTAAACTATGTTTTCCATGCATGTTCAATTAACCATAATTAATTAACATGCACCTGTGGAATGGTCGTTAAGACCTTAACAGCTTACAGAAAGTAGGCATTTAAGGTCACAGTTCTAAAAACGCAGGAAACTAAAGAGACTTGTCTACCGACTGTGAAAAACACCCAAAGAAAGATGCCCAGGGTCCCTGCTCATCTGTGTGAACGTGCATTAGGCATCCTGCAGGGAGGCATGAGGACTGCTGATGTGGCTAGGGCAATAAATTGCCATGTCCGCACTGTGAGACGCCTAAGACAGCGCTACAGGGAGACAGGAAGGACAGCTGATCATCCTCGCAGTGGAAGACCACGTGTAACAACACCTGCACAGGATCGGTACATCCGAATATCACACCTGCTTAACAGGTACAGGATGGCCCCAACAACTGCCCGAGTCACACCAGGAACACACATTCCCTCCATCAGTGCTCAGACTGTCCGCAATAGGCTGAGAGAGGCTGGACTGAGGGCTTGTAGGCCTGTTGTAAGGCAGGTCCTTACCAGACATCACCAGCAACAACGCCGCCTATGGGCACAAACGCACCTTCGCTGGACCAGACAGGAGTGGCAAAAAGTGCTCTTCACTGATGAGTCACGGTTTTGTCTCACCAGGGGTGATGGACGGATTCGTGTTTATCGTGGAAGGAATGAGCGTTACACCGAGGCCTGTACCCTGGAGCGGGATGGATTTGGAGGTGGGGGGTCCGTCATGGTCTGGGGCGGTATATCATATCACCATCGGACTGAGCTTGTTGTCATTGCAGGCAATCTCAATGCCTTGCGGTACAGGGAAGACATCCTCCTCCCTCATGTGGTACCCTTTATGCATGCTCATCCGGACATGATCCTCCAGCAGGACAATGCCACCAGCCATACCGCTTGTTCTGATCGTGAGTTTCTGCGTGACAGCAATGTCAGTGTTCTGCCATGGCCAGCGAAGAGCCCGGATCTCAATCCCATTGAGCACGTCTGGGACCTGTTGGATCGCAGGGTGAGGGCTAGGGCCATTCCCCCCAGAAATGTCCAGGAACTTGCAAGTGCCTTGGTGGAAGAGTGGGGTAACATCTCACAGCAAGAACTGACAAATCTGGTCCAGTCCATGAGGAGGAGATGCACTGCAGTACTTCAAGCAGCTGGTGGCCACACCAGATACTGACTGGTACTTTTGATTTTGAGTCTCCCTTCATTCAAGGACACATTATTCTATTTCTGTTAGTCACATGTCTGTAAAACATTTTTAGTTTTTGTCTTATGGTGTTGACTCTTTTAGTGTTCATACAAATATTTACACACATGAAGTTTATTTTTCTGCTACTTCTACACTAAATGTAATGACAAACACACGTAAATTTTACACGGTTCCTTATGTCCAAAAACAAGATTGTAGGATGGATTTTACATGTGAGTCAAAGTTTAGAGGTTGGATTTAAAAGTTGATCACAATCACTGTTACTATTTTACTCAAATTCTTTAAAAAAAACCCAACAAAGTCACAATCCGGCAAACGGTCTCACCTGAAATAGACAGGCGATCTATTTAGACACTGTGTTTAACTGGTTTGGTTTAAAAGATAACACGGAATATCATCAGGATAGAATGGGCCACAGATGTCAGTAAAAGACTGAATAATACCTGCTGGCAGAAGCATATTTAATAAAACCATAATGTGCCGAGTATCAAACCTTGAGGAACACCGCAGTTTTTTAATCGATAACCATAAAAAGAGTGGGGCCAGTTAACTCTGTGAGGAAGAGACCCTGTCTACTTTTAGGACAAGGTTTAAAACTTTCCTTTTTGATAAACCTTAAAAACAGAGTGATGGTAGCCACTCGTTGGATGAGTGAAGGATTAGGGGGAGGTAGAGTAAACGCCCCGGTGGTTCTCCCTGGCTCTATCTCTCACACGCCTCATTCTAAGGGGTTCGGTTATCCTGAGCTCTCTGGGGTTCTGTTAAGCTGTGATACCTTCTTGAACGAGGGCATATTGTCTGTTTACTTTCCTTAACGTAGAAAGTACTCCTACATCAATGCTTCCGTTTTCTTTTTGTGTAGTCGCGGTCTTCTCAAACCCCGAGACGGTCGTGGCAAATGGCCGCGTGCCCTGAGCCTGGTTCTGGTTCTGCTAGAGTTTTCTTCCCTGTTCTTCCACTGTCGCTACATGCTCGTCCAGGAGGAGTGAACGCTGTAAGTCAATGACTCTAGGCAATCTGCTGGGTTTCCATAAATAGAAAAACTTTTAAGCTAATTAGAATAACGACCTGAAACTTCTAGGTGGACAGAAAAGTTAGTTTGAATCTTGTTTTTTTTTTTTTTTGACAGCCCTGAAACAGCAGGAAAACATGAGGCAGTTTTTTCTATGTTCTCCAAATTAGCCAGAAACCTTGAAGCCAGATTGTAATAATTGGGCGAGCCGTGTTGCCCACTAGAGGGTGAACTGTTCTGGCTCTCGTTCTGTGTTTAGCGTGCAGAGATCAAAGCGATGAGGTGGGTTGGGGGAAGCGAGGGGGTTAAGGTGGACAGCAGCCATTTCTCTGGCGTTTAATTGGCTCAGGGCTGCTCTCTCAGATCTGGTGCAGTGGAGCGGGCCGAAACACCGTGTGATGGCGTTAGGAAGCCTGAACAGAGCCCCCCCCAACCCCCTACCAACACCACTAAAAACTAAACAAAACCCTGAATCGGTGAGCGGAGCAGACACACAGGAAAAACAGAAGCTTGAGGAGGCGACGGGGGGGGGGTCAACCAGATCTACCCACAGAGTACACAGAGCCCCGTCTGTGCCTCAGAACAAATGGCTGGCTTGGCAGCAGTAAAAACAACACGGAGGGTAAATACACATGGTCTGTCCAACACACACAGGGCCACATTCCTTTGGTGCATTTCATGCATATATATGGTAAACAGTATGGACGTTATAGTGGCAGGTAACTGCATCCACTTCACTGCAGACAGATGCAGAGCCTCGCCAGAAACCTCATAGTCTGATCTACCGAAGAAATCATATACTGGACGAACTGAACCATAAAACCCAGAGAAACAAAGTGGTTTTATGTGACAAAGAGGTCACCTCTCATCTTTGTGTCTATGTCTTTATCAGCCATTCATGAATGCAGAGAGTTCCTCATCCTCTCATTGGATGGCCTCACCCGGTCTGCAGCTAGCAGGAAATTGGGAGTGTCATTGTTTCTGTCTGAGGAGAAACTGTAACCGCAGTATTTTTGGCTGTAAGCGGCTTGCATCTCACTGACTTAGTAGCAGAGAAGGAGAACAGAGGCGTTCAGTGCAACTCCTCTACAGGATCTGCTTTAGGGCCTAAAACAAGTCAGAGTTTGGACTTGTGGTCCTGCAGGACTGATCTGCTCTGCAGAAACCCCAAAGTATTTCTTGAACAAATGGACCTCATTTATTTCCTCTGACTCTTGAAAGCCCTTTTTCTTTTTATTAATGGAGAGGACAGACAGACAGAAACAAATCCTGATTCTTGTCCGAGGTTCAGAAGAGCCAGCTATCAAAGCACCTTGACCCTGCTCCAACATTTCTTATGTTAAAGCTGGAAACACATTCATGAGGGATTAAATATCCTCCTGGGAAAAAATAAAAGAGACAAGAATTTATCTTCTTTTTTTTTTAACCCCAAACATTTTCTTTTACATTTTACAAACTTTAAGATGTTGTTTGTGGAGCATTTCCCACTCAGTGTTAGTTCACACCAACCAGTCAGCAGAAGGCCAATGATTCAAGGACTAAATCAACATTTTCAGGGGGAGAAAAAACTGTTCTCGCATATTCGCTGAAAGGTAGATATCAGCAGCAGTCCTACACATATTCCTCTTAGGCTGCCATTACACCCTGACAGTCACAATGACAGTAAAGCAATTTCAAATGCAAACTCATTGACTGGGGAGCAACCACCACTCTGATCCACTAATGCTTTGTTTCCACTGAATGGTACTGGCGTGGTACGCTATTTTATAGTCTGGCGTATTCGCTGGGCAGGTGGGGTTAAAGCCAAAAGCCTAACTTTGCTTCATACTAGTGCGACGACAAACAGGATGCAATAGTATGTCTCATGCTAGCTGCAAAGCAGTGATGTTTTTCTGTTGACCAACCAATGGTTACCGACGCTAGTAGCTCCACCCTAAAGGTACCGTACCTTTCTCCTATAGACCTACAACTGAAGGAGGCCCAGCAATCGTGTGGTATGAGTCGGTTGTATGAGTGACTTTTATTTTTTTTTAAAGACAAAATACTGTACAGAACCGCAACACCCCATCCCCTACAGCTTAGTGGAATCAAGGAATACAGAGGAGCAAACAAGTATTTGGCAGCCACCGATTTTCCAAGTTGTCCCACTTAAAAATATGAGAGAGGTCTGTACATTTCATCATAGGTACACTTCAACTGTGAGAGACAGAATGTAAAAAAACTCCAGGAAATCCCATTGTGTGATTTTTAAATATTTTTTTGTATAATGGTGCAGAAATATACTAAACTCAGCAAAAAAAGAAACGTCCTCTGACTTTCAACTGTTTTTACTTTCAGTAAACTTAATGTGTGTAAATATTTGTATGTAATTGTAATGGTGGTGGTAGCATCATGCTGTGAGCCTGTTTCACTGTCGATGGAATAATGAAGATGGAGAATGCACACTGTTGACTTTTTTAGATTGTGAGCTCAAAATTGTGAATTGGGTAGAGGAAACCCGCAACAGGAAGTGTGAATAAAAGTCCTGCCACAAGACCCGACAACAAGGAGAGATACGAGGCGACACGTCGGCAAAATAGGAAACATCTTGTGTGATTGTTAGATTCGCAGCAATTTCTTTTTGCTTGAATATGAAGGTGTCAAGATCATTGTTGGGAATGCCTCCAAAATCTTCAACTTTCCCTCGTATCAACAACTAGATAGTTGTTCAGCCCCAGATATGCAGTCAAGTTCAGTTTATTATGCTAAGAGGAAAAAGGTTTTCTATCTAATCAGACCCTGCAGGTTGCATGAATGAGCCTGGGGCTAAAACGGACAGTCGACCGGATCGAGTTGTTATATTTGCAGCGATCCCTCATTCTATGCATGCATGTGGCGACAGTGGAAAGGACAGTTCATTATTAACAGGAAGACATTTGAGCCTGCGTGAGTAATTATGACCTTATGTGGAACAGAGAAAATCTACAATACAATGGAACCCCGCGTATTCGCAGTTCAGTTTTTGCGGATTCATCTAGTTGCTAATTTTTCTGTGGAACGTGAAACCAAATGATTTGTGGAAATTTTTTTCTTACAGCATATCTAAAATATTCTAAAGAAAATGCAGTTCAGAAAGCTGGAATAACTAGTGGCAATGCTTTTTCTTTGGTCCTGCCTCGGCATTACAGGCATAACACATTAGGAAGCTGGTTCCCTAAATGTACTAGCCTAAAGCAATTTTTTGGCTCTAGAAAAAGGAAATCTGTTAATGGTATTATAATGATTACAATTTGGAGTTTTAGCTATTAAAATAAGCCGTTGTGAGCGTTTTTAGAGCGGGTCTCAAGTGTTCGTGTCCGGTGCTAGTCCCTAACTCCTGTGAACACGGGGGGGGTCCACCCTAATTCAACTCAAACTTTAATAATTAAAATAATTCATAATTATTCCACTCTGAAAGAATAACGAAACAGTTAAAGACTTGAGATTAATCTGACATACATTCCCTTGATGACTGTATGCGCATTTCTGACAGGAACTGTACTTATAATAGTGAGCGTTTGCAGAAACGATTATCCTAAATGTTAAAGTAAATAACAGAAATGTCCACTGTTACGTCTCCAATGTCCATCTCAGTGTTCCGAACTGAGCCGACCGGAGCGGCTCCTGAACCGCTTTGGACTGACTCCGGCTGCTGATCCGAGCACAAGGAATGTGACACAAACGATTTCCTCCCTGCATCTCCGCTCCCAAATTGCTTTTGAAGTTCCTTGGAAAAACAAGGCACGGAGAGGGCTGACATCAAGGACGTGGACTGAATAACTTAATAAGTATTTGTGCAGTGTGCATGATTGGCATCTTTTCTTCTTATAGGGGCCTCCTCTCCTCCTCCAGCCTCTCAAGGACAGGCTCCTTTAACCTTGGACTTGAAAGCCTTGGAAGCTTAACAGAAAAATCCAGTTGTTTTGAACGTAAAAATTGGAATATTCTTCCCTCATACGTTTGGCTGTGAGATGAGCAGTTCAACATGTGCAGAGCGCAGCTTGTTCCAACATCAGTTTGGAGGTAAAACACACTGAAGCCATATTGTTCAGTCTCATGAGGCGCTCTGCTGGTAGCTGACCTGATAAAATGGAAATCTGACTCATGACCAACTGGTGAGCATTTCTAACAGATTGTTTGAACTGTTGGGAGCTCGCTAAATGGAGAATGATACACATGACCATATGGGCTTTCCCGTACTGCAGCGCTGGTAAAGCACTCCTTATTATAGCCGAGCTCCACATGTGAAAGGAATCTTTCATAGTGCAGGAAGGAGGAGGAGGAGGAGGAGGCCTGGCGACTCCCAGAATTAGCTGTGTTTTTCTTTGCTCAGTTTGGTGATGGATTATTTTTAAGAGAAAGGGCCACATTCAATAGAAGGCATTCTCCAGATTGGGTCTAAATACAGCCATTTTTTTTCTCCTGCCGAGGTCAGGGAGCGGGTTAATGAGAAATTGCTCTCCAACATGAGGGATGGAAAAATGTTCGGAAAAGAAAAACTGAAACCCAACAAAAGGTTGCTAGATTTGAACAATACTCATTTGTTTTCTCTTTTACTAAACACCTGTGGGTTTGTAGTGATGTGTACATGTTTTTTCTCTTTGGTCTTCCACTGCAAACATCTCAATAAAGGGCTGAGAGGGGTGCTGACAGCCGTTCAAACAGAGAACACCTGGAACCGGACCCAACCGCAAAGAGATTCACAGGATAATACACGCACCGCTGTCTGCTGTATAATAATGCGTGCACGGGCTTCTGCACCACGCAACAATATGTTGATTTATTACCGGGATAAACGCAGTATGTTGCATTTACATTAAGAAGGATGAGAGGTGGAGAAGGCTTCTTCCCACTCAGCACAAGAAACCATTTAATCCAGACAGAGCTGCTAGGGAAATAACTCATGATAAAACCCCCAAAAAACTCAGGTAGATCTTAAGGAGAGAAGAAGAAATAAAGAGATGAAAGCTGGAGCCTGAGTTCCATGTTAACTCTGAGGGTCTGGTGAAAGGGAAAGGCAGACAAAGCAGCTCTGCTTTTGCGTTTCGCTATACATTACACAACTGAGAGATAAACATCAGCATAGGGAGCAGCAGAAAAAGCCACCCTGGCGAGTCGAGGGACCTAAAAGGGGGAGCAGCGGCAGGGTGAGGCGTGGAGTGGCAGGAGAGGCTGTTCTGACAGCAGCGGGGCAGCGGAGGGTGAAGAATGCCTTCTTTTCTTACCGCTCCAGACGTCCTGCCCGCCAGCTTCACCCTGTCAGGTAATCAATACCGCTTATTTTCCCCTCTCGGCTTTCCAATCAATAGATAAGAGCGGGGTAAGACCAGCCGGGACAATGGCTCTTTCTTTGCCACCATCAGATGTGGGCTGAATAGCGACTGCTTCGGTGGTGGGAATGGTACGGGAGGAGCTATTGGGTGACACGGGGGGACCAGAGAAACAGCATGAGGGGGTGGAATAAGAAGAAAAGGGAATAAGATGCTCCTGTCACATCTATCTGATTAAAGGAGAATCCCTGGAATAACTTTGCCGCTTGTTTGAAGTGAAATCTGTGTCTGCCCACCAAAGACTCCTGCGGACGGCTCATCAAAAGCGCAGCAGAGAAAGAGGGAGAAACGAGTCCGGCGTCATAAAGCTCCTGGAAACATCTCCATCACGCGGCCAGCCCCTAACAGGCCCTGCTGTGGAGGCTTTGAACTCTAAGCTGCTATATTTCATTAAGCCTGGCTGCCTTCTCCTGGCCCCGGCTGCCTCTGCAGGAGCAGAAGAGCGTGCATGTGAGTGGGTGCGCCTGCACACCCTTCAGCAGCTTCAATGAAACTAAAACCCAAGCTCCACCTTCAATAAATCAGACTCCATTCACCCGTTTTCCAACAAACCGGAATGTTTTCCGTATATTTCGGTAACTTCCCCGTTAGCACGGAATACCTCTGCTAACCTCATAACAGATACTCACTTTTATCAGGCTGCGTCTGTTCATTCAGCTCATTGTTTTTAAAGGAAACAACTCAGAAGACGCCGTGAACGCTCCCTTTCACATCAACCCAACAAGATTTCCTTCACAGTCTTTACTTTTCCAGACTCCTGGAGTCCTCATGGAAACCCAAATAAACAGAAGCCTTTCAGATCAAAATTTACAGAAAGACGAGTTGAGTTGGAAAAGGTCACTGCTTGGTTTTCCCAGAGGGAAACCGACTTAACTTTAGCCAGAACCGTTTTCACAGGTAGTTTCTCCTCACAGGACCTGCATCTAGATCTAAAAGATGGATTACATCAACATCATGGAGGGGGTTAAAGGTTGGACAGGTCGGCAGTCCGTCACAGAGCAACAAAGAGATCAACAGGACAACAGAACAAACAACCATGCATGCACACACGCACACCTAAGGACAATTTAGAGAGACAAATTAACCTAACAGTCAACTTTTTGGACTGTGGGAGGAAGCCGGAGTACCTGGAGGGAACCAACGCATGCACAGGGAGAACATGCAAACTCCATGCGGAAAGACCGCTGGCCGGGATTCGCACCCAGGACCTTCTTGGTGCAAGGCAAAAGTGCTACCAACCGCACCCCTGTGCAGCCAATTTGAGAAAATACAAAATTCAGTTTTCAAATGATTTAATTTATTAACACGTATACTAAAAAAAAACTCCATCATCTATAAAAGGAGAAAAGATGAAACAGTGGTGATTCTTCACATGATTGGCTGACCTACCAAACTTGTTCCAGAAGATCACGAGAGAACATAAAACACGACAAGCCTAAACTGCTTCACTTAGTGTCAGAGTACCACCACAAAAACATGTTGAAGATCTCTGAGGATCTCCGAGGTCAAATCTTCTCACAAAAACGACTCCAAAAGCTAAAAGAATTAATATATGAGTAATTCCTTTTTATTTAGAAACAGTTCCTAATATATTTCTCTAAACAGTGGTTTAGGGGGGCTCTAACCTGCAACAAGCAATGAAAAACATAAATCATAATTTAAACGCTAATGATTTAAATTCACTTCAAGTCAAAAATACTTTATTGATCCCAGTAGGAAATTAAGTTTTGTTGTAGCTCATATAATTAATTCTTTAAGGAGTTGTTGTAGATGATGATGGCTGTGGGCTGGAAGGATTTCCTGTAGCGGTCTGTATTGCAGCGAAACTGAAGAAGCCTCCGACTGAAGACGCTCTGTTGTTGTATGACTGTCTCATGAAGAGGATGCTCAGGGTTGTCCATGATTTTATTTTATTTTATGAAGAATCCTTCTTTGAATTATCATCTCCAGATGTTCCACAGTTGTCCCAAGAATCAGAATCAGAATCAGCTTTAATGGCCAAGTATGACACATACAAGGAATTTGACTCCGGCAACTTTTCTCTCCAGTACAGAACTTAAATAAGTGAAATAAAGAAATAAATAATAAAGGATAATATATACACCAAACCGGGGTTATTTTACAGTGAGTATGTACAGCAGTGCAGAGTTATAGTTTATTGTTATGTGAAAGGACTCACACTCTGTGACTACACAGAGTTCATCAGAGCGACAGCCTGGGGGAAAAAACTGTTTTTGTGTCGGGTGGTTTTGGCGTACAACGCTCTGTAACGCCGGCCTGACGCGAGGAGCCTAAACAGATTGTGGCCAGGGTGTGAGGGGTCTGTGGTGATTTTTCTGGCCCGCTTCTTGACCCTGGACTGGTACAGGTCCTGAATGGAGGGAAGATCAGTACCTAT
Source organism: Valencia hispanica (assembly GCA_963556495.2). NCBI lineage: Eukaryota > Metazoa > Chordata > Actinopteri > Cyprinodontiformes > Valenciidae > Valencia > Valencia hispanica. Next base: position 9,198,411 of record OY747720.1, read on the forward strand.
GATCCTCTCTGAGGACCTGACTGTTCTCTGCAGTCTGTCCTTGTCTTTTCTGGTGGCGGATCCGAACCAGACAGAGATGGATGAGGTCAGGACAGACTGGACTATTGCTGTGTAGAAGATGGTCAGCAGTTCCTGAGGCAGGTTGAACTTTCTGAGCTGACGCAGAAAGTACAACCTTTGCTGGGCCTTCTTTCTTATACAGTTAATGTGGGAGGTCCACTTCAGGTTCTGCAGAACAGAACCACCCTTCTTTATCAGGTTGTTTAGCCTTTTTAAATCCCTGGCTCTGATGCTGCTACCCCAACAGATGACGGCTGAAGAGATTACACTCTCCACAACAGACTTGTAGAAGATCTGCAGCACCTTGCTGCAAACCTTGAAGGACCTAAGCTTCCTCAAGAAGTACAGTCTGCTCTGTCCCGTCTTGTAGACGGCTTCACTGTTCAGTCTCTTGTCCAGTCTGTTGTCAAGGTGAACTCCGAGGTATTTATAATCCTCAACCACCTCCACTTCTTCTCCCATGATGGAAACAGTGTTTGACTTATCCCTGTTTCTTCTTAAATCTACAATCATCTTCTTTGTTTTATTCACATTCAAGATGAGACGATTGTTTCCACACCATGTCACAAAGCGGTCCACCAGCTCTCTGTATTCAGCTTCTTGTCCATCTATGATACACCCGACAATTGCAGAGTCATCTGAGTATTTCTGCAGATGACAGGTCTCTGATTTGTACTGGAAGTCTGAGGTGTACAGAGTGAAAAGGAATGGTGAGAGTACGGTCCCTTGTGGTGCTCCTGTGCTGCTGACCACCTGGTTTGACACACAATCCTTCAGTCTCACAAACTGTGGTCTGTTTGTCAGGTAGTCATTGATCCAGGCGATTGTTGAGGGCTCCACCTGTGTCTGAGTTTCTGAAGAAGCAAACCAGGCTGAATTGTGTTAACTGCACTGGAGAAATCAAAGAACATGATCCTCACAGTGCTGCCTGCTTTGTCCAGATGGCAGTGGGTTGGTTGAAGCAGCTGGATTTATTTTATTATAGATTAATTTAATAATAAGAGAGTTAGTTCGACTACTACAATATTTTAAAAGTTGGGTCTGCAGAGATTTACTGTATTGTGGGGTTGATTTATAATAGTAATAATGGCTTGCATTTATATAGCGCTTTTCGAGACCCTCAAAGCGCTTTACAACTCCATTATTCATTCACTCTCACATTCACACACTGGTGGAAGCAAGCTATGATTATAACCACAGCTGCCCTGGGGCAGACTGACAGAAGCGAGGCTGCCATATCGCACCATCGGCCCCTCTGGCCAACACCAGTGGGAGGGTAGGTGAAGTGTCTTGCCCAAGGACACGACATGTAGCAGGTAGAAGCTGGAATCGAACCCACGATTTCTGGGGTCGCAGGCCGACAACTCTACCACTGAACAAAAGACGCCCCATTGATTGAAGCCTGATCTTTCATTTCTAAAGGCTCCTAAATCATCAGGCCTTCCTGTTTATCTCTAAAGTGTCTATACTCGCCAATCATTCCTTTAATGACAGAAATTAACATGACTGAAATCGGTAAGTAGGTTTACGGTTAATCTAATTGACATGGAGGCAGAAGATGTAGACAGAAGTTGTTTGGAAGGATCTTAATGGATCCATCTGTCTATCTATAGATATTTATAGATATATAAATATATGAGGCCCAAATTTTATGAGACTCTACAACATATCTGAAGCAACTTTATATTCTGTCTCATCATAGGAGATGAGGTTGAGTAATGGTGCAGAAACTGTTGGCATTTTAAAAAGGGCTCTTTTTAGGTCAGCTTTGTTTTGAGCTTTTTATCTCTTTCTTCTGTTTGATAAGTTCACTTCAAAAACAGAGAAAGAAATTAGATCCACGCGTTTCACGGCTTTCAATACAACAGTAAAGCTGTTCGTTATGAAATATTATAAAATCAGCAAAACATCCTAAAAATGAGAAAACTGAGGCTGAGCCAGACTGGCCCCATCCCAAAGAGCACACAGCGAGTGGTGGACTAGTAGCTTTATCTCACTCCATTAGGCTAAGGCCTGGTGCACACACAGGGCTGAGTGTGTGCTCAGAGACACTTATCAGGACAGAGGAAGGCCAAACAGTGTGGGGAGGGGATAAAACCAGGTTAAGAAGGGAGAAACGCAGGGTGTGGGTGTGAGGAGAGGTAGCGAAGATGGCAGAGAGGCCTCCAATAACACGCAGGGGCGAAGGGGGGATTAGGGTGGCCCAGGCGGCAGAAACCAGGAATCCCAACAATCTCACACCCCAATTCCTGGCTCAGACTCAGCTTCAGCCACATGACAGACTCCAACCGACCTCTCAGTCTCTCGGCTACAGAGCAGGGCACCAACCAGCACCTGTTTATTACAGTCCGCCTAATTTGTTTCACGACCGGCCGACCTCTTGGGGGAAAACGGGGTGCTGTGAAACAATCGTACGCCTCTCTTCCAGCTGAGAGATGTTTCCTGCATGTACAGCCCGGTTCAAGTCATCGCCAACATTTGAAAAAGGTAAAGATCTGGGTTTTGAATTTGTTAGTTTGTGGATTTACAGGTTCTAGTTCTGCTTCAGATCTCAAGTTTTACACAAAAAGCCGGTGCAGCTTAGCATCACCACACCATGACACTTCTGTCTCCGTGCTTCCCAGCTGGTATGTGGTTCTGTTCCTGAAGTGATGTTTTTGGTTTATTTGTGTAGTATCCTCCTGATTGAACAGGCATGGACTTTCATATTAACAGTAGCAAGAGTCTGCAGTAGATCCCTCGATTACATTTTAGGGTGTTTGGAGACTTCTTTTAGCATCTTGTGGTCTGCTCCCAAGGCGAACTTACTTGGGCGGCCAGACATGAGCATGTAGGCAGTTGTTTTAAATGTTGTCCACTTAAAGACTATTATGTATACAGTAGAATGACGTCAGACCACTCTTTGGATCTCACCATTGGGCTCACTCCAACTTAAAGAGTCAGGAGCGCATCAAACTAAACATCTGAGGTATAAAGGTTGCATTTCAATTAACCTTTAGCATTTCTATGTCCTGTATGCAGTACCATGCATACTTCAGGGTCAAGGCCACACCCTTTCTATGTACATTTACACATTATACATTGTTAGAAAGCTAATATTCTTGAGATTCCATTGATGTACACTGGGGCAAAAAAGTATTTGGTGGCCACAGATTGTGCAAGTTGTCCCAATTTGTCTGTAATTTTCATCATAGCTACACTTCCACTGTGAGAGACAGAATGTAATAAAGAAATCCAGAAAAATCACATTGTATGATTTTTAAAGAAGTTATTTGTATGTTGGAGCAGAAAATAGGTATTTGGTCAATAAAAAAAGCCTTCAAGTGCCCCTGGCATGAAATTAGCATTTTTTGAGTTTTTTGCTCATATTTGTTAGTTTCCCCAGCCTGCCTATGTCCCCTAAGGGGTTAAAATTACTGATTAGTGTTTTCTTTGTCCCCGGGTATGTCTGCCTACATAATGAAATTAGCACTCAGAAACGGACTGTTTTGCAGTTCGGCATATGACATCATTGAGTTCCAGCCAATTACCCCCTTCTCCAAACTACACCCTCCAAGTCCCTCCCCCCGCGGCGCGTATATCAACCTAAACAACGAGAGCTACGGTAAAAGGCAAACAACAAACCGAGTCCAGACCGCATCGACACTGCTCTGTACCTGGGTGTTCAAAAGACAACACAAATCTTTTTGTTCTCCCCACTTCCGAGCCACTGTAAAGCTTGTGGATGGACTTTATTTATGCAGGGAATGTACCCGACCGACTCCCGAAGCGCGTGGTCGTTTGTGTCAAACATTTCTTTGACTAATGTTTTATTAACTTGGGACAATACAGCAGTGGATTCGCAGAGCGTCTTAAACTTTTACCAGGATCAATACCAACTCTCCGTGAACCAGCAAATATCCCTATACAAGTAAGTAGCCTATATTTCCGCAATAATGTCCTTCAGCTGTTATATACACATTAGCCTAATCAGACTGATATGCGGCAAATCAGCACTGAGACGTTATAAGCCTAGCTAATATCATCGCCTAACCAAAAAAAAAGCACACAAAAAAAACATAACCAAACTGAATTGACAACTAACCATTTGGACACGTCCTGTTGAAGTCGTGGCGTTTCTGGTTCCTCCTGATGTGCCTCGCCGTCCGGATCAGATTCCGGATCAAATTGAAACGCCATTACATAGTTACAGTAGCCGATAACTGAGCCATTAGTGTCGTGGTGAAGCTAGAGACGTAATGAGGACGGATGGATGTGTGGATGGATGATCAAATATTTTATTAGGCCTGTAATTTGTAAACAGATTATTGTTCAACACACAATATAAATAGGCCTAAACCTAATTACATTTCATACATAAAATTGGAATTTGGGCAATTTGTGGTGCGCAAATGCATGTCTGTCAATGTTTCATCAGATGCGGACGTTAGAGACTCAATTGACAATAGAGGCGCATGGTTTGGGCCCCGCCCACCAAAATTCGGTCGTTCTGTGCTAATGCTAACAGAAGGGCCTCCTAGTATGGGCTGCAATAATACAACAAGGCTGAGCTACGGCAAACGATCCTTTGATACAGTAATAAGGTACTTAGAGTGTGACTAAAAAGGGCCCAAACGCCGCGGGAAATTTCATGCCAGGTCCACTTTAATACTTAATACAAAAGCCTTAATACAATAACAAATAATAATTAAAGGATAGAGACGTCAGCTGGAGCTTAAGTTGTAGTTTATTTATAATAAAAGCTGGGTAAAAACCAGATGATTCGTTACTGCAACTGTAGTGTTTTTGCTCTTTGGTAACATCTAGGTGCATCCTGCCCCTCAGAGCGCACCCCCACCCACTCTTTCCTTCTCAAACCTTGCTGCATTTCAAAGTTTGGGGAGGGGGTCCAACCTGCATCTGGCTCATTGTGCACCGTGATGGAATGACGGAGGATGTAAACAAGGATGTTTTGGAGCAGCCGTAAGCGGCTCATCCAAGTCTCTGTCTGTGCGGAGGTCTCGTCTATAGATGACGGCTCAAGCTTCGGTCCCTTTATTCCCACGTCTCCAAGAACCCTACACCGGTGAACACTCTGAGGATCAGGAGGCCTCACTGGAGAGCGCTTCACACCGGCGCCTTTGTCTACTGGGTCTTTTTAGGCTCCACCAGTGACAGACTGAGATGTAGCAGGAGTGCTTTGGCAGAATGAAGCAATTCAGACAGAGACGGGAGGAGAGGAGTCAGGGAGGAAAAGAAAGAGCCAGAGAAGGAGAGGGCAGAAAGGGGGGAGTGACAAGGAGAGACAGGCAATGGTGGGGGAGGAACTGGGAAAAACTCCCACTGACAGCAATCGGGCCTCTTAGCAATCCAGGAATATTGTCTGAAATCAATCTGTCAACATGGAGCTGTTGAGCCTGTCGTTATGGCGTGCTACTCGCCCTTTCACAGCGACAATTTGTTCAGTGCTCTCTCCTCCGCCTCACTTCTGCGCCGCGGAGAGGTCACGGCCCTAGATCCGTCTGTCTGCCAGTCTGTCTGTTAAACTACTGTCCACGCCGAGCCGTACAGCCCTTCTAGACGTCCAGCGGAGGAGGAGCCCGCTGATGGACAGAACAGAAGCGCTGCTGGAACCCAGCGATCCAATAACTGGAAAACATTAGTCTGCAGCAAAGCAAATAACTCTAGCAGTCTGCACTTTGTGTCTGCAGGACAGCAAACCCAGCCTAAAAGAAGTGAAACAAACTGGATTCATCCTCTGAGATCCACCAAATCTTCTGGCAGTCTGACAAACAGCTTGTTTACATACTTCGGTCTGTGTAGGCGAACTGTCGGGAATTCCTCACATAATGCATAAATGCATGACTGAAAACAAACCAAACAATAAAAGCAAGTTGAACAAATACTCATTTATAAATGCAACGCAAAAATCTGCTCTATATTAAAGTCCACAGGCCCGCAGGCTGGCCCCAAACCGTTTGAGAGTCCCGCTCTGGTGCATGAGGAAATCATATCAGTTTCAGCACATGATGTAAACTTTCAGTATTTCAGTAGCTCCGCTGTAAAATATGATGGATTATACCCCGAAATGACTTTTTTCTCCCGTACCTCTCTTCATTTCAAATAGGAAACATATTTTTCCATTCGTTACAGAAGCAATGAGGGCTCACTCAGTACTTATTAAAGTTTTTTATAACAAGTACCACCTTAGAAAACACATTAAAACAGCACTACTGCTGAACTTCACTGTGTTTTTGTATAAAATGAAAAACTTAACAGAAATGAGTAGGGGTTTTTTCACCAACCTTGACCTAAAATCCAACATGGCTACCTTGCATATAAAACTGCAGTAAAAGCAGTTCATTTCTTTACTTCTGATTATTGGTAACTCTTTTTTTTTTGGTCAAACAGCCTCCTTTAGTCAACAAATGTGAGGATACTCTATCTCATAATCGCCAAGGTTACCGCCTTTGGCTGAAGTAACTTCAGTGAGACGCTGCCTGAAGTCATCGACCCGATTCTGACATCAGTCTGAAGAAAGTTTGCTCCCCTCATCACTTTCAGTTGTAGGATATTTGACAAGTTTCTTCCATCTACGGCCTCTCAAAGAGACCATTTCTTCAGTCTCAGGGGCTGTTTACACGACAACATTGCCGTTTTTGTTTGAATACGCGGGTGAAAACGCACCGCGTTTACATGATGGGGCTTGCGATGGAAAACGATGTAGTACATATGCCCGGCCTTTAGATGGCAGTGTGCCCCGTGTATGCAGCGTTCCAAGGTTTCCTCCTCACAACCCGGAAAAGAAACATTTCATGATAACTAACAATGGTGGTCTTCTTGTAGTTCTCCTCTGCTTAAATAAAGGCGTATTGATTATTTGACGCACGTACTGTATGCGTTTCCATTGCCGATCGCATACAAGCCTGATGATCTCCAAGTTTTGCTTAAAGAGACCAAATAACTTCAGAAGCTGCATCAGCAGTAACAGCATCCCTGGATCCGCCATTGGTGTTGTTGTTGTAGAAAGGCGGAGTGCACAAGTCCAACATGGCCGTAGGCGCTGGCCGTGACGTCATCGTTTTCAAAAGTCTCCGGCTTGTGTTTACATGACATCGAATCACCCAGCGTTTTCAGAACCCTCCACTCTGGAAGCCATTTTCGAAAAGCTGCGTTTTCGCCCCCCCTTTTTCCCGTTGTCGTGTAAACAAGAGGCTGAATCACAGAGAAAAACCTCCATTTTGCTGAAAAACTTTGTCGTGTAAACAGCCCCTTAGTCAGTTCACGGTGGATTTACTGTTATGTTTCAGGTTATTGTCGAGTTACAGGGCCCAGTTCTGCTTTATTTTTTATTACCAGATGGTCTCATATTTTACTCAAGAACCCTCCTAATTTAATACTGATGATGAGCTGGCCTCGGTCTGCAGCATGAAAGCATCCCCAAACCATGACACTTTCAGCTCCATGCCTTACAGTGCTTTTCTTGGAATGCTGTATTTGGTTTCCGCCTTGCCGTGTCCTCTAGTTTGGTGTCCGAATATTTCAGGTTTAGAGCTGAAAGAACATTAATCCTGAGGTTTCTGAGCCGAGTGATATCATAGCTGCCAGCTCCACCGGGACAGCATGATCGAGCCCAGATCAACAGCAACAATGAATCCTTAACGAGAAACAAAATGAAAGTGCAGGAGCCACAGATTTGTGTGGGGTCTCACAGGATCCAGTCGGTAAACAGAGAAAGGGTTTGGGTTGTGGGGGGGTAGGGGTCTCATTCAGAGCTCGTTATCCCCTGGCTCGACTTTCTTCAAGCCCAGCCAGCCGTCGCTGTTGCCACCACCATAACTTTCAATCAACCTTTTAACTGACTAAGAGGAGGGCCGGTTGGTGTGTGAGGGTTTTGTCAAGGCTCAGGAGAAGGCAACAGAAAAAGCGAGGCGCCGTCGTCGGCTGGCGCTCTGAATGCGAAACAGAAAGAAAACAACTAGGGGTCTGATGGAGCTCAGACAAACAGAGACAGACGCTTCTTCCGCCTCAACTGATACCCAACAGGTCCATCCAGGCCGCCTGATTGGAGTTCTGATAAGTCTGCGTCTACGGCGTGATTTCAGCAGGCTGTGGCAGGTTTAGTTCATACTGGAGGAGCTGCAGCAGTTTAAATCAGCCTTTATTCATACCAGATATAACAACGACGAGTCCTGAACCTGTCCGAACCTGTTCAGTCCGAGCAACAGCCGGGGTCATTATCGCATGAAAGAAGCTCAGGCATTCAGCTTTTTATATCACAAAGTCATAAACAACAGGAAAAGTCAATAGAGCGATTTTGTCACCTTCCCATGGAGAAATTTCCATCACGCATTTAAACAAACAAGATTCTGTATAGTTCTCAAGACAATTAATCACATGTAATCAATCATATTTACTATCATTCACCGTGAGCTCTTATTTCTGGCAATTTAATGAAGACCGTAACAATAAAAGGCTACTGCTACAGGGTACAAATTATAGGTACTGAAGAAGTAGAGAACTTTCAGGATGTTATCTAAGATGGTTAATGGATTTATCTTTTATCAAAGGCTTACTGCTATCTCAGGAGTTTATTACAAAAAGGCTTTCATGGTCTAAAATACTGACTTCTAATGGGAAACATTGATATGAGAGGAGAAAGAGATGAAAGGATTCAAGGTTTTCGAACCGTTTTTGATCTCACACCGGAACAGCCACTGTAGAGCGGAAGAAAAAGCAGCTACGTTGTTGTCTGAAATCCAGCACTTGACTCAGTCTGAGAACAGAGCTGTGCACGACGGAGGATTAGGGCCATTGTAGCTAAAAGCAACAACAACAACAACAAAATTGAGCGGAAATTTCCAGCAGAAAAACTATTTTCTGGCATTGTAAAGTCAGAAATGTTGAAGAAATAAACTCACAAATTTATCAGAAAAAGGCCTGAAGTTTGCCCAGATTTTAAATCAGTTATTCCCGACTGAAAAGTGTTGTGTTTTAAGTGTTAGATTTACAAGATGGGCATCTGGATATTTTTAAAAGTCTAAGTGGTAGCTACTGTATATTTTCCCGGATTAGCACTTAAATCTTATTAGACTGGCATTTTCTGTCAAACTTATCAGATTCTCAACAAACTTCAGAGTTTTTCTGATAAATGTAGTTTTTCTCTGGCAAATGTCTGACTTTACTATGTTGGAAAATATCTTAGTTTAAATATGGAAAATTTATGTCTTAAATCTTGAAAATTTCCTAGTGTTCTCTCGCAAATTTCGGACTTTTCGACAGAATTTCCTGAGGTTTTTCTTGAAAATATGTGTAATTAATCTCAAAATTTCAGATTTTTTACTCACAAGTTTTTGACTTTTCTAAATCAGAGAATTTACGAGTTTTTTCTGGAAAATATGTGAAATCAAACTAAAAATGTTTTTGGGGCCTCCAATATATTTTCCTTTGTCTACAATGTAACGCTGTAATACTCCATCGTACCAATGGCTAGCGATGGCAAGTTGAAGCCTCATGATGCACTGAAGCTTTCTATTCAATTGGTCGACTCATGATTCGAGGCACCGTGGCGACACAATTGCTCTACTGCACCATTAAGTGGACAATACAAGTAAAACAGACACAGCGATTATAAATGATGTGGCGTCTGAACCTTTAAACTGAATAAATACATAAACGCCGTTTGTGATATACTGCAATATATAAATTGAAAATGGTCTGAATAGTGTCTTAATCTGTCTTTATGATACGTCTGCTGGTACAAAAGAAAAGGTGGAAACTAACAAGAGTTGTTTTTGTGTGAATGGTTAAAATTATACACACACATTTATATATATATATATATATATACACATATACATATACATATATATACATACACACACACATTTGGGGATAATCCTTTTTCTGTCCTTAACTCCAGTTTTTGACTTTATTCTTACTGATAATTTATTACTATGTTGAGTTTTTATCAGGACAACTTATCAAAATGTTGCCAGACATGGTAAAATCTCCTCTTTAGTTCCATCACAAAAAAAGACGCTCAAATAGATTCCAAACGCACTTTTTCCATGCGATATAATTCTAAGGCGGGTGAAACAGCGGCGTCTTTGCTGCCTCTTATGTTTCGATTCACGAGCAAACAGGCAATCTGGCTACCAGTCACATGGCACAGCCGGCAAAGAAGGCCTCGAAGGTCACTACATACGTAGTCAACACAAGGCTTGATACACGCTTCACAAAAAAATCCTACTGGATTACTCGAAACAGGCTTCAAAGCCTCGACACAAAGGACACATCATTACCTATGGCCCTTTCCCACTACTCAGCACGGCTAGACTCTGCTCTACTCAGTTATAAGGGCTTTGCACAAGTAATGGCTACGTGGTACCAAGCTTTTTTTTCAGAATCTACACTACCGTTCAAAAGTTTGGGGTCACCCAAACAATTTTGTGTTTTCCATGAAAAGTCACACTTATTCACCACCATACGTTGTGAAATGAATAGAAAATAGAGTCAAGACATTGACAAGGTTAGAAATAATGATTTGTATTTGAAATAAGATTTTTTTTTACATCAAACTTTGCTTTCGTCAAAGAATCCTCCATTTGCAGCAATTACAGCATTGCAGACCTTTGGCATTCTAGCTGTTGATTTGTTGAGGTAATCTGGAGAAATTGCACCCCACGCTTCTAGAAGCAGCTCCCACAATTTGGATTGGTTGGATGGGCACTTCTTGCGTACCATACGGTCAAGCTGCTCCCACAACAGCTCAATGGGGTTCAAATCTGGTGACTGCGCTGGCCACTCCATTACCGATAGAATACCAGCTGCCTGCTTCTTCTCAAAATAGTTCTTGCACAATTTGGAGGTGTGTTTTGGGTCATTGTCCTGTTGTAGGATGAAATTGGCTCCAATCAAGCGCTGTCCACTGGGTATGGCATGGCGTTGCAAAATGGAGTGATAGCCTTCCTTATTCAGAATCCCTTTTACCCTGTACAAATCTCCCACCTTACCAGCACCAAAGCAACCCCAGACCATCACATTACCTCCACCATGCTTAACAGATGGCGTCAGGCATTCTTCCAGCATCTTTTCAGTTGTTCTGCGTCTCACAAACGTTCTTCTTTGTGATCCAAAAACCTCAAACTTGGATTCATCCATCCACAACACTTTTTTCCAGTCTTCCTCTGTCCAATGTCTGTGTTCTTTTGCCCATCTTAATCTTTTTCTTTTATTGGCCAGTCTCAGATATGGCTTTTTCTTTGCCACTCTGCCCTGAAGCCCAGAATCCCGCAGCCGCCTCTTCACTGTAGATGTTGACACTGGTGTTTGCGGGTAATATTTAATGAAGATGCCAGTTGGGGACCTGTGAGGCATCTGTTTCTCAAACTAGAGACTCTAATGTACTTATCTTGTTGCTCAGTTGTGCAACGCGGCCTCCCACTTCTTTTTCTACTCTGGTTAGAGCCTGTTTGTGCTGTCCTCTGAAGGGAGTAGTACACACCGTTGTAGGAAATCTTCAATTTCTTAGCAATTTCTCGCATGGAATAGCCTTCATTTCTAAGAACAAGAATAGACTGTCGAGTTTCAGATGAAAGTTCTCTTTTTCTGGCCATTTTGAGCGTTTAATTGACCCCAGAAATGTGATGCTCCAGAAACTCAATCTGCTCAAAGGAAGGTCAGTTTTGTAGCTTCTGTACCGAGCTAAACTGTTTTCAGATGTGTGAACATGATTGCACAAGGGTTTTCTAATCATCAATTAGCCTTCTGAGCCAATGAGCAAACACATTGTACCATTAGAACACTGGAGTGATAGTTGCTGGAAATGGGACTCTATACACCTATGTAGATATTGCACCAAAAACCAGACATTTGCAGCTAGAATAGTCATTTACCACATTAGCAATGTATAGAGTGTATTTCTTTAAAGTTAAGACTAGTTTAAAGTTATCTTCATTGAAAAGTACAGTGCTTTTCCTTCAAAAATAAGGACATTTCAATGTGACCCCAAACTTTTGAACGGTAGTGTATATATATATATATATATATATATATATATATATATATATATATATATATATATATATATATATACATATACATATACATATATATACATACACACACACATTTGGGGATAATCCTTTTTCTGTCCTTAACTCCAGTTTTTGACTTTATTCTTACTGATAATTTATTACTACGTGGAGTTTTTATCAGGACAACTTATCAAAATGTTGCCAGACATGGTAAAATCTCCTCTTTAGTTCCATCACAAAAAAAGACGCTCAAATAGATTCCAAACGCACTTTTTCCATGCGATATAATCCTAAGGCGGGTGAAACAGCGGCGTCTTTGCTGCCTCTTATGTTTCGATTCACGAGCAAACAGGCAATCTGGCTACCAGTCACATGGCACAGCCGGCAAGGGAGGCCTCGAACATCACTACATACGTAGTCAACACAAGGCTTGATACACGCTTCACAAAAAAATCCTACTGGATTACTCGAAACAGGCTTCAAAGCCTCGACACAAAGGACACATCATTACCTATGGCCCTTTCCCACTACTCAGCACGGCTAGACTCTGCTCTACTCAGCTATAAGGGCTTTGCACAAGTAATGGCTACGTGGTACCAACCTTTTTTTCAGAATCTACTTCCCTGGGGTCCCTGCTAGGACGACCCCACCCACATAGAGCTGGTGCTCAATAGTAGTGGAAAACGACCCGAAATGTGTAGAGCAAAGTCGAACCGCGCTGAGTAGATACTTGTGGAAGACCTGTTGGTTCTGGCTCAGTTCCCTGACTGGTTCCTGATTTTGGAAAAGAGTTGGATGCAAAGAGAAAAACGCTACGAAAGAACTTCACTGTTTGACTTTTAAAGGCGCTTTGCACATCAGCAGGGAACAAGAGGCCTTTGCGGCAAATCTAAGAGTCCAACAAGGACATTTTCAAGGGTCTCTGTGAAAGCAGTTAAATACGATAAGAGCTCGTGTGTTAACCACACTGGACTGAATAAACCATTTGGTTCAACACCATCCACCCATTATCTCTACCACATATACTATGCAGGGTTTCAGGGGGGGGGTGGTGGGGGGGGTGTGCTGGTGTCTTATCTCCAGCAATCATCGGACAAGAGGCGGGTTGCACCCTAGAAAGGTCGCCAGTGGTGCAACACCAGTCTAAAGTAAATGTAGTCTCCATATTCAAATATAAATAAAAACATCACTTGTATTACCAGTAGGGATGTAAGAAAACATCGATGCACCGATATATCGGGATATTTTATGATTGTATCAATATTCAAAAGCAATGTCGATTTTTTTATTTTTAGGAATCGAATGAAACCATAATGAAAATTAAAAGTATTACTAGTAGTTTGTGGCTGTTTTCACATTATTTGTTCCAGTGGATCAACTAGATCTAGTAATAAAACTAAATGTGTTAAACTATGAAACCGGTTGGAGTGTTTAGAATGATGTGACAGTTTTCGTACAGCTAAATTCAGTTTAAAAAATCACAATAGTATTGTCTTCCTCATAGTATCGCAACACATCGCAATATATCGTATCGTCTCCCCTGTATCGCGATACGTATCGTATCGCCATATTTTTACCTATACACATCCCTAATTACCATTATGAGTGATTTACTTCCACAAACTCTTCCTGTTATTCTCCAGCCATGGGTTTTACCACAATATGACCGATAAATGCAGATCAGTGCAGATGAACATTCCAGCCGTGCATCGAGCCCATAATAACAAAGGCTTTCGGGTTCCTGCGGCGCATGCCTTGAACATATAGGCAAAATCGTGATCTGAATCAGACGTCAGAGAGATTTACAGGAAAAAGCAAAAATCCTTTTTTTTTCTGCAAAGGAATGGACGGGAACAGAAGTTGGAATCTGATCATTCCAGAGTGACAGAGTGAACAGCTGTGGAGGAGGGTGGAATGAGTGGGTGGAAAGGAAAAACAGAGTGGGAGAAATGAGACAAACACATCCCACTGTGGGTCTGACATGTTATTGTAAGGTCACTTGTAAGGTCCAACAAGGACCGAGGTCCCCGTATCATCAGGCGCTCTTTAACGCAAAGCAGCTGTCAATTAACCAAGATCTGGTATTCATACGCCTGCTAAATGGAGCGAGTCAGGCTTGAGAAAGGCTCAAAGTCAATTATCATCTGAATGGCAATGGCTGCGAAGCCGCAGCGGGACTTTGTCCGAGCTGCTCTGTGGCGCTCCTGGAGGTTAACGGGAGCAAAAGGGAATTTTATTTAACAGAACACAAATCCATTCAGCCGCGCAGGAAGAGTGTGTGTGTGGTCTGAAAACACGCCCAGAGCCCAACGACCCAAACAAGCTAATGAGCCCCACACAAACACACGCACACACACACACAATAACATAGATACGCAGACATGCATGGGGTTATCTAAAAAAATAAACAAAAGTAAATCTGCCCATTATCATGCAGCTGAGAGGGATAAATGCAGACAACATGTTGAAAATCCACATGAATGTTAATTGAAGAGCTCGTTAAAGATGGAGAATGGGAAGAGAGAGAGCAGCTCTCTGGGACTTTACGACCGAGCTAAAGCAAACACACAGACTGACCTCCATTATTACTACTGATCACAGCTACAGCCCCTTTCCTTTCTGTCCCCTCGCAGGGGTGAAGTCTGACACATTCCTCGCTGCAAATGTTTCCTCCGCGCTGACTGAGCGCTGAAAGATGGCAACAAGGGTGGCTTGCAGCTGTGGGAACATGATTTCCTCTGCAGAAACAGAAGGATCGGAGCGTGAGGAATATTATTTCCACCTGGTTAGGAGGAGAAGGAGGCGCCTGCTGAGGTTTCTTTTACTGGACGACTCATTCTTTTGACTTTTCTCAGGCTAATTGTTAATAAAACACGCATATGCATACCTCGATAGTCCTTCTCACGCACACCCCTTCCTCTCCGTCTGCTAATAGATGGCAAACACGAGGATCAGGAGTTGTTTAAAATTAATTACTGCTGCTCTGTCCAACGTGGGGGATCAGCACACACAATAATCCAGCCATTGTTCTCTGCAAACGGGCCCAGGCTCTGTGAATATGGCGCTGAGGAGGGCTAAGAGAGGGTGGGTGGGAGTAAAGGTCAGTCATGCCTTGTTTTAACGACAGCACATTAACTTAACCCACTTCCTCTGGCTTAACGCTGGTAGTAAACCGGAGGAAACACAGCAGAGAGCAGGAGAAAAGATTGAGATGTGTTGTAGAAGGGAGGCAGGAGAGCCGGGGCTGGAAGGTATGGAAACATCAAAACCAGGAGATTGATGTGCTGAACAGAGCTGAATATTGTTTTTTTTTCTGTAGAATATCCGCTCTAAGCTGCAGAAAAATCCCTTTTAATATTTAATAGAGCTGCTCTACCTCCATTGTTTGACTCCGCAGGAGCAATTTTTAAAATAAAACTTGGTCTTCTGGGCTTATTGTTGCAGTGAAACAGCCTCATTATGCCGAAAGGAAATGGAAAACTGAAAACGAGCCAAACAGCTCTGAGATTTTAGAGCCCCTGGCACCGTGTTTATCTCATTGTACCTGATTGTCGGATGATGTAACCGCCTATAAAACGTAAACTTTCCGCGAACGGGGTTTTCGGGGCCCAGGCTCTCACAGAAACCAGAAAGAAAACAGAGGACAACAAGAGCGCCGGCTTGTTTGTGAGCAGTTCGTTAGCTAGCTCGTCCTGGCGGAAAACAGGCCGTCTCCATGCGTCCAGCCAGCTGCATTCTGGGTTTTATTTTATTTTGATGACGAAAAAAGAGAGGCTACAGATGCTCCAAAAGATGAAAATGTTAATCGTGGTGATTGAATAAGATACAAATATCATTAATTGTCCCACAGTGGGGAAATTCAGGTGTAAAATCAGCAGCAACTTAAAAATATGTAGGTGGAAAAATGCAGATTCAAACAAAGATAAAAGATCTAAAAATAAGAGACTGTACAGTTATTGAAATAGCATGCTCTGTTTAACAGTAATGTGCAGCTGGATGGGGTAACTTAGAGGAAAAAAATGCACGAGATGTGAATCTGTGCATAAAAACAACAGACTATTTAGAAGGAGTGGGAAAAAAAAACCCAGAGGAAACAACAGGGAATGCAAATAACAGCGGTGATGTTCATTATAAAATGATAAAAACCACAAGTGACAGTTCTAGAGAGTAACAGCTGCTGGGAGGAAGAACCTATAACGCTCCTTTGTTCGCCTAGAATGCAGTAGTCTGTCACTGAAGGAGCTCTCCAGCTCAGCAACAGCTTTATGCATGGGTACGGGAGACACTGTGGTGCTATTTTAGCCTCATTAGTTAGTTACTTTAATTATTAAAATAATGGCAATTATGAAAATTATTATATTAGAAAATAATTACAAATAAAGAATATTTAATAGAACAAAAATTATTATTATTATTATAAAGATGATTGATAAATAAATAAATAAAGTGTTGTTTGAAGGTGCTGGTTATTTAATTAGTTTGTTTTATCTTTATTTTTGCAAATAAACACTGTTTTTGGTGCTGAAGGCGCGTACATGCGTATGATAAGACAAAAACAAAAAACACACATGTCCCAAGCGCGTTCGTCCACCGACCCGTCGCCAATCCAGAGAAGCACAACCACGGGTACAACATGCCTACGCTGTCCTTTTATTATTCTAAATATATGCCTAGGACGCATTCTTTACTGAGTGGAGCCCTGTTGTCCCTGAGATTGACACCACATTACTGGTTCTGCTGGGACACATCACTGGCCACCTACTCCAGCTGCAAGAAGGTGGTGGAGGGGTTGTTTGGGTGGCCAATCCCAGAGCTGCAGTAGTAAAAAAAAAAAAGAGGGAGAGGGCCCCAGAGAGAGTGCGTGTGTTTGTCGGGACTCCCTGTGGTATGAGGGCAGGGCTCCTGTGTCAGATGTCTCCTGATGACTGACAGCAACAGGCCTGAATCCTGCCGTCCCCTCGGGTATTCGCTCCTATGCGTTCAGACAGCAGCAAGGAAAACAACATTTCTGCTGGGTTTTTTTTTAATGGTCTCTCGCGCGCTGGATGTTCTTTATAACTTCCGTCAGATCTGTCAAGAGACGCTCTCGTACGATGTTAAGATTTTTATGGTGAAAGTTTTACGGCTTCCCTTGCCTCTCCTTCACTATAAAGTTTGCGGCCCAGCTGCTGCTTTGGGACTGCAACGCAGAACTCTGTGTATCATTTGGCTCCGCTGAAAGAACTTGTCAGATGTTTACGGTTTATAGCTTATCGTGCGCCAACCACGTCTCCGCCTTGTGTGGATCCGTTTCGGCAACTGCAGCCACTTCCAGAAAAACAGCAGGCCGCACTAAAACCCCTCACCGTCCGCCGTCCCAGCGGCTTTTCCGACATATGTTCATCCGTAAACACGGAAAATTGCCGGCATAATCTGATTTAGAGTTACCTTTTATTTAGTCGTGCCGTGAAGGGCCCGGCTGCCAGGCTGTGAATGAGGCATTGTCTGCAGACCTACAGATCTAATCTCTGCCTCTAATCTCTACCTACCCACCCCTGCTATGTCCACCAACATGCAGGTACTGCCAGTGGGGGTTCTAGACCAAATTTACCAGGGGGGGCCAGAGTTTGTTCATTGGGGCACAAAACAAAAGAATGAAACAATATTTCAATATGTCATCGTTTAATATATTAAATGAGCCAAAGGGACTCTTGTGCCTCCTGATCCAGCAGATGAAACCCAATATGGCTGAAGCTAAAAGTTCAACACAATAATTTTTAACTCATTGTCAAAATAAAACTTTAAGGGTAAGAGATGAAATCGGTCCGAGAGACAATTTCGTTATGGTTTCTGGCCTAAATCATCTTTAAAAACTGATTTATTATTATTTCTGCAGTACAGGGGCCATAAGAGGGACCAGGATCGGTTCTACAGGGACACTGGGCCCCGTTGGCCCCTGTCTAGAACCGCCCATGGGTACTGCACCTAGCGGGACACCTCTTAAGCTCCCATCCATGCTGAGCAAGGGGCTGCAAGGAAAATGTGCCATGGCTTTTATATTTCCCCTCATCATGCCAGAGGGGTTAGTCGCTCACAAAGACAAACATTTTGACAGTGGCTCCGTGAAACGGTTGGACCCGGGTGTTTCAGACTAAAGTCGCCTGTTGGGAAGCAGTATGTGTCAGCAGCCATTGCAGAGCTGGACTCTGTTCTTTCACCCGGGAAGCTGATGGATTGTGTTTGTTTAGTTACGCTGCAGTTAAACTCAGGTCAGGGGCAAGCCAGGGCCCCCCTCTCCCTCCCGTCCATGTTGACTTTGGGCTCTGCTCAGAAATTTGTATTTAATTTATTCATTTTTAACTCTTGAGCTGTTTTTCCGTCCCCGGCTGCTCAGAGGAGAGAGAGAGAGAGAGAGCACAAGCGAGACTTTCTTCGCACCGACAGGAAACCAGTGAGTGACGCTGGTCAATGACAGGACGTTAAGGTTTATAAAAACAAGCAGAACATTTGTGAATCAGCCACCTTACCTCTCCCACAGTCAGTCAGTAGCACAGCCTCAAAGATGAGCAGCAAAATTTTCAGAATGCCCATGCTGTCCAAACACAGATTCATAGTCCCTAAATCAGGAAAACACATGGAAAGAAACTTTGAGATTAATATCATAATAGGATTAGAAAACCACTATTAGCTCCTATACAATGATTATATGCTGTTTATTAAAAATGATGACTACCAGCATGGATAAACATGTGAATGCCAATAATGCATACTTTCTTGATTGTTTCCGCCTTTTAACTGACCTCTTGATTACAAAAACAGTCCAAATTAACCTGAACTTCAGCAGCTTTCATTCTGACTTTCACATTTAAATCGAAGTCACAAACATTAAGGTATTTATTGCACATTTTAGTTGTATCCTGTAACTTCACGGGGCTTTAACGTGTGTGTGTTTTCTGCGGAAAATATAGGCTACACATACCTCGTTAGTGAGAGTACGAGGTCAGCCTTGCAACAGCCTCCTTGCACAAACTATCTCAGCTGAACTTGCGTCCATGAATAAAGCTGACAGCGGTCCACTATCCTCTAAAACAGCGCAGCGCGGCTGCTTTCGGCCGGGGGTTTTAATAACAGACTGTAAAGGCCGCAGGACAACAGCGAGAAAACACCGTAACCACAGCCTGGAACAGCGTGATAGCTGAGAGGGAAACCAGCGCTGGTCAGGTCCGCTGTACGGTCCACAACTCGTCCTGGACAGACTGACGGCTCTGGAGCTCAGAGAGCGAAGACTTGTCGGCCCGCCCACAGTTTAAGCGGTGGGCCAATCACAGCTCGCAAACCGAACCGTCCGTACGTCAACGTGGCCGCCATATTGAGAGTGGCATTGTCGTTGAAACCAAACTCAAAAAGCATGATTAATTATTAATATTAAATATTATTATATTTGTATCATTATTTGTGTTATCTGTATTATCCTCGTTATTTTTATTATCATTATTAAAATTATTCGAATTCAATTCAATTCAAAAATACTTTATTGATCCCAGAGGGAAATTAAGTGTTGTAGCTCATATAATTAATTCTTTAAGGAGTTGTTGTAGATGATGATGGCTGTGGGCAGGAAGGATTTCCTGTAGCGGTCTGTGTTGCAGCGAAACTGAAGAAGCCTCCGACTGAAGACGCTCTGTTGTTGTATGACTGTCTCATGAAGAGGATGCTCAGGGTTGTCCATAATTTTTTTGATTTTATGAAGAATCCTTCTTTGCATTATCATCTCCAGATGTTCCACAGTTGTCCCAAGAACAGAACCAGAACCTTCTTTATCAGGTTGTTAAGCCTTTTTAAATCCCTGGCTCTGATGCTGCTACGCCAACAGATGACGGCTGAAGAGATTACACTCTCCACAACAGACTTGTAGAAGATCTGCAGCATCTTGCTGCAAACCTTGAAGGACCTTGTCATAGTCATTACCATTATTATTGTTAACAAGATTAAAGGGTTCACATTCCTTAACTAACAAAGGTGGGCACTAACTACACAGACAAGACTAGAGTAACTAGACAGTAACTAGTAACTGGACACCTGGCATTCTACTGTTGGTCGTTTCCACCATGCAAAAAGAGTTCAGTAGTTAAAGAAAACAGTCACGACACTTCAATCTAAAACATGCAGCCTTAGCTGGTCAGTTATTGGTTATACATACCTTTGGACAATTTTCTGAGAGCACAGATAGATTATTGCATCTTTTAGCCTTCTCCCCAGAAACTCTACCCCGCCTGGACCCTCTGCACCTTCCAGAACCTCCAGGCACCCTGATTCTCGACTCAACACACTCTCCTTTTAAGCCCCATTTCGTGGCCTCGTAACACACGAGCTATTTGATAGGAGACAGAAGTTCTCCTAGCAACCCCAAGAGTGTACTTTATCAGCTAGATATTATTACTGTAAGCTTCAACCATCCTTTCTGACTTCAGACCCTGATTACTGTAGACGTAACATCACATTTTATATTCCATCACCACCAGGAGGAGACCAAGAGGAAGACCCCAGGACACACTGGAGGGACTTCTATGTTTTTCGGCTGGCCTGGGAACCCATTGGGATCCCCCCCCCTCAATTTCTAATTAAGTAATTAGAAATTACTTCTAAGAGAAGTTTTGGTGCAACACAATATACTTTTTGCTGCTTCTACTTAAAGTAACACTACTTGACCACCTTCTAGTTACTTCAAAGGAGAACAATATTTTCTACCAAACCTTTTGTACCATTTTGTAAACCGTATGTATTATCACTAGAAATAATTTTCACTTTCTACCATATATACGTTACCTACTGTTGCAAGCCCTGGTTTGTAAAAAAAATAAAAAAAATAATTTAAAAAGTGAACATTTTGCCTAAATGTGTTGTTTGGTAATGATGTTATTTATAGTCACTCATTGTTTTATTTTCTTCCTTAAAATACCTTCCTTACTTTAGATTTTTGTCTGTCTGATTACATCATTTCAACTGTATCAGTTACTCCATACCTGAGTGGCCATTTTTACCAAATACTTCTTAAATTTATTATATATATATATATATATATATATATATATATTTTTTTTTTTTATATAAATTGTTGGCTCACTACTTTTACTTCTATTTGTGTAAAAATACATTGAAGTAATACCACTCTATCCTTCTCTATTAATTAATGGTCACAAAACAAAATGGTTTAACTAAACAGTTTCATTTTTATAACTAAAACTGTATATAATCAATTTGTATGTTATATTTGTATAGGTGAACTGCGTTTTAAGGATGTTGTGCTTTAGGTTATCTTATTTGGATTTTTCACATATTGTCAGTTTTTACCTCTACAAACACTAATATTTGTTCTAAAATGAACTTTTATCACTCCATATAAAATCGTTCGTCAAATTTATCTGAACGTAACCTTTAGTGTCCCTTTTATTCAGTAAATCCTGTTTCCAAGCAGCCGTGTCGGTTAGAACTTGCCTCTCCAAGATGGCGGACGCGCTGACGTATCGTGTCTACGGAGCAACGACTCGTACCAGACGAGGCTGAAGTTGGTTTCTTTTTTCTAGCTTCCGATTTGGGAAATGGCTAAAGGGCTATTACACCAAATTTTTCTCTACTCTGAGGGTCTTTGATCTGCTCTGGTTTAAAATCTACAGTACTTAGACATTTCAGACCAGGACTAAATTGTTCCACATTAGCAGAAGAATAATTAAAACCAACTCTGGGATTTGTGAAACTTTTCTGTGATTTGTGAAACTTTGGTAAAGGCGGATTTCAGCATTTTTTTTGCCTCTGGACCACATTATTTTAGCTGTAGCTAGAAAAATACAACACTTAGACATTTCAGACCTGGACTAAATTATTCTACATTACCAGAAGAATAATTAAAACCAACTCTGGGATTTGTGAAACTTCAATAAAGGAAGATTTCAGCACTTTTTCTGCCTCTGGACAAGACCATTTTAACTTTAGCCAGAGAAATACACCACTCAGACATTTTAGACCTCGATTATATTATTCTACACTAATAGGAATCTGAAGACAGATAATTCATACCCCTGGCCACTTGATGCAGATGCACATACTTTTTCAGTCCTATTGTGTGCCAATCATAGTCGCAGAAGACATGCATATGCTGCAAGGCAACAGAAATTTAGTGGTATAGCACACATTCAGCAGCAGGGTAATTCAAGGTGCTTTACATTATTTTTTGATGAAGAAAAAAGTATATAATTAAACAATGAAAAGCATAGAATACAACATTAGAGAGATAAAAAAAAACAGAAATGATACATAAAACACACAAAACATATGATAGACAATGAAGTTTGCTGCTGCAGCATTTCCTCACGCTGAAGTGATAGCTTGTGGTTCAGGATTTGGAAATGGCTCATTCAAAAAGATCACTTTAATTCAGTGTTTTTATTTTTCTAGCTACAGTTAAAATGGCTTGGTCCAGAGTAGCGATGTGTATTGGTAAAAATCTGGCGATACGATATGTATCGCGATACAGGGGAGACAATGCGATATATTGTGATATATCGCGATACTATGAGTAAGACGATATACTATGCTTTTTAAAACTCAATTTAACAGTAGGAAAACTGTCACAGCATTCTAAACGCTCCAACCTGTTTCATACTTTAACACATCCAGTTTTAAATGGTAAATGGCCTGTACTTGTATAGCGCTTTATTTAGTCTGTGAGGAGCCCAAAGAGCTTCACACTACATTCAGTCATTCACACACTGGTGATGGCAAGCTAAAGTGTAGCCACAGCTGTCCTGTGCCACACTGACAGAAGCAAGCTGCCGGACACTGGCGCCACCAGGCCCTCTGACCACCACCAGTAGGCAGAAGGGTGAAGTGTCTTGCCCAAGGACACAACGACTGAGACGGGCAGCGCGGGGGCTTGAACCGGCAACCCTCAGGTTTATTACTAGATCTAGTTGATCCACTGGAAAGAAGAAGGTGACAACAGCCACAAACTACCAGTCACAATTTTAATTTTACAACAAAAATTACTGTCATGATTAATGGTTCCATTCAAATCCTAAAAAATATATATTAAAAAAAAAAAAAAAAATCGAGAATTTTTTTGGGAATATGGATACAATATCGTGAAATAAAATATCGCGATAAATCGGTGTATCCATATTTTCTAGTCCAGAGGCAGAAAAAGTGCTGAAATCTGCCTTTATTGAAGTTTTACAAATCACAGAAAAGTTTCACAAATCCCAGAGTTGGTTTTAATTATTCTTCTGCTAATGTGGAATAATATAATCCAGGTCTGAAATGTCAAGTACTGCAGATTTTAAGATAGAGAAGATTAAAGACCCTCAGAGTAGAGAAAATTTTGGTGTAATAGCCCTTTAGCCATTTCCCGAATCGGAAGCTAGAAAGGAAACCAACTTCAGCCTCGTGCCGACCAGACGTTTCTGTCCGTCTAATTGTTCATCATTCAGCTCTTCATCTCAGAGTTGTCGGCCTGAAGGACAGGATATACAGATTTACACTACTTTATGGAGACCAGATATTAGAAAATATATAAATATTTAACCCTATATTTATTTTTAAAACTAGCATGCACTGCCCCCTGCTGGCTGATAATCATATTGCTAGGCAATCATTCCACAACAGACCAAATGGTAATTTTTCATCCCTAAATTCCCAAAAAGATTAATTTGGAGATGTCAGGTTTTTCAGATAGTCATGAACTTCCCCTCATTTATCTATCACCAAACTACCTAAATGTAAAAAAAATCTTATAGTTTTTATTGTTGCTATATAAAACCAGCTGTAGAAAAAAAATGAATTAAGAACCTATTTTAAAACTTCATCTTAAGGGTCAGTGCATGAAGACCTTATTTAGAATCTGGGATGCCATCAGTCCTCTACAGTAAAGTGGCCTGAATAAGATAGCCAGAGAATTATGAACCTCATCAAATCTTGTTCATCCTTAGGTTTCCAAATGCCTAAAGGTGCCGTTTTTACCTATTCCAACAATTATACACGAGTATAAACACAACAGGAATGTCCAGCACTAACACTGTTGAGTAGGAGACATGCTCTGTGTCCCAATGATGAAGGAGTTTTGGAGAAAAAGGTTTGCATCATCTCTAAAACAAAAGCAAAAGACCTAATCAAGAAGCTGGCTAAAGCTGGTAAGAGGTCTTTGCAAGGAAAATGTCATCTCTGCATAACCAGATCAGTTTGCAAATGCACCCAGTGTCAAAGAACTTAATTTTTAGAGAGAGGCTCTGTGGTCTGATGAAATTAGGGTGAAAGCGTTTGGCCATAATGACTGTTTTGAAAAGCTTACAGTAAGAACATCATCCAAAATGTCGAAGTATTAAGTGGCAGCATCGTATTGTGGTGGTGTTTTGTTGCAGGAGGGAATGGTGTATTTCACAAAAACAGTTAGCATCAGAAGGAAACAACATTATGAGGAAATATTGAAGCAACATCTCAAGATATGAACCGTTTTGAAGTGATGGATTCTGCCTTTCAGCACAGGTCGATTGTGAATTAAAGAAAGAAACTAAGAATTTCTCTCTTTATTTAAGCTTTTAGGAAATACAGACATTTTGCCAATCCCAATTGACCTAAAATAGTAAAATTTTGCCTGATTTAATGTCAGACAGTAAGGGAAAAAATTTTTTTTAAATAGTGCAAGTAAATATCTGGTTTCAGCTATATATGAATATCAATACTGTTTAATTTTGAAACCAAACTGATTATAGGTTATTAGGTAGTCTTAAAATATTACCACACTTTAGAAGACAAATGTCTAATTTTTCATGAAAGATTTCTTCCCAGATTTATTTTTCACCATTGCCACTGAGAGAACTCATAACAGTAAGTCTAAAAATCCAGTAAAACAGAAACAACTACTTTATAGTTTGAAATGTTTTTTTTGGTCCCAATTGTATATTTTTTACATTTTAACTCGTCTATCTCTGTGTATTTCCATTTAAATATCCCTTTATTCCTGATAACCTGTAAATTGTCTTGATAAGGGACAAATGTAAAGATTAAGATGTTAAAGATAAGTGTTTTTGCTCTAAAAACGGGACATTTGTTTCCTACTCATATTAAAGTTAAACAGAAAAGAAAAATTGCGGCTTGTAAAATCGGCCCCCATGACATAACCAGTATCTTAGCTTTGACAACTCCCCTTTGGTCTAAAAGAAAAAGCCAAAATGAACCAACATCGGATCCAGGACCTTAATTATATCAGATTACAGGTAAAGTAGTGTGAAAATTGATTCAACAGCTCTTGGCATTATTCCAAATTTTTTTCCTGAAATCCCAATATCGGCTTATTACTTTCTTTCCAGCTAAATGTTGTAATTTATGCAAAGATAAACAGATAATTACTGAAATAGCTTCAGGTTCTAAATGAGCATTTCTGCAGAACATTAAGTGAGACAACATGATCAAACAGAAAAGTAATTTATTTCAATATACATTCCCATTTAAAACTATATAACATTATTTATCTGTTGAATATTTTACACAGCTCTTATGGAAGTGAATTAGTTTTACAAAATAAGACAAAGCTTTGATAATTATAACAATAACAGAATATCCCACCCTTCTCTAAGCTTACTGAATGATTCCTTTTCTTTACATTATGGTAGTGACGGCTCCATGTTATATGCATTCTTTATAAAAGAAAAAAAAATGTCTCTGTTTTCAGTATTGGGTGTTTTTAGATGCAATGAGGATCGCTGGGTGATTCTGAACATTTAAAGCCTGAGAAGCTGCTTCGAGTGTGAGCAGAACGGAGGAGATAAAAACTTCTCGTCAGCGTTAATCGGAGGCGCACATCGGCATCTTTATTCAGACAAGCATCTTCCTGGAAGACGACTTCCGTCGTTATCGAAACAATACAGTTGTGTTCAAAATTAATAGCAGTGTATTTATTGGTTTCCATACAGGCAAATTCATTAGGATTTACTGCTCCTATTCCAAATAGAAGCATGAACAAAAATGTATTTAATTGTCTAGAGAAAGTAAGGAATACTTAACATGTACTGTATAAACTGAAAACTGCTTAAAGATTTAAGTTTTACTGGGAATCTCTGAACTAATATTGGGCTGAGAACTGCTTCACATGCATGGATTAAACCAACTTCAAGCACCTGCAAACAGGTATGATGTGTCTGCAATGATGCGTCAGCCAACCTTCTGTCCGTCGCTCTGGAGGAGATGCGGAACGGAGTAATTTTTTTATGTTTTTCCTCCCCAAATTAACTTTTTATTCAAAGTACTTTAATCCATTGCAACCTGCTGCTATTATTTAGAACAATCAATGATTCAATTAGTGCATGTTGTGTCTGACAGTTTTCTTTTAGCAGTAAATTATTTGCCATGGAGTAATTTAATTTCTTTTTTTCTTTTTTTATTGCTGGGGGGTTTATTTCCTGATGTTATGAACAAGGAGACGGAAAATTAAGGGGAAGAAAGAAAGAAGATGAAGAAGAGAGGTAGGAAACAAAAAGTCAAGAGAGAGGGTGAGTTGAAAATACAAGAGAGGAAGAGGAACAAAGAAAAAACAGGAAAACATTGAAGTCTGCCTCCAATATAATATAATTTCTACCAAAAACAGTGAGTGAACTGGTTGGTGATGTTGGGCTGCCGTTACTTTGAACACAATCGTTTCTGAAAGAAGATGCCTGCAGCGGAAAAATATCCGAGGTCTGTCTTGTCGGTGTGCAGAAGAAATTGCAATCGACAATGTTGCACGGAAAACGTTGTCGAGGAAGCAAAGAAAGACGGGCAGCCCTGTGCTGGTGCGTGGCTGCGCCTGAGAGTGCTTCATCAGGACGAGGGTCCAAAAGGTCAAAGGCTGAATGCATCTCTGCAGCACTCAACGCGAGCCAATAATCCAGACCTCCTCTCCCAAACTGATGCAGTTAGACATTCATTACGTAAAAAAAAAAAAAAACTATGTTCATATCAAAAGATACCTGTGTTTCAGTTTTTAGCCTGTCGAGTTTGTTTAGTGGCTCCAATGCTTGCAGACAGAATCATTATTTACACGGTGCTTTGACTTACATTCTTCTGACTGATCAGAGGAAAGTTTCATTACTCACCCCTGCAGGAAGGAGAAAAAAAAAAGTGTTCTGATTCAGTAAAGCAAACCACTGCAGAGCGTTGCTGCTGGCTTTGAACGTCTCAACTTTCAGACGGGCCTCTGCAGACCTCAAACATGCCGACGCTTCGGTGTTCCTATAAACAGATTGGAGCTTCTTGCCTGGACTTTCCGCTGCCCCCTGTTTTAGCGGCCTTACCCTGCAGCAGTGGTCAGCGAGTACAATCATGATCTCTAAGGTGAAACTGTCCATTGCATATGCTCTTGGAGCAGACTGTGTGCTTTTTGGTAGTGATCTGGGATCAGACGGCGGGCTTGTCGCTGTAGAAAGGCGTGACGTGAAACATGTAGCAGTGGGTGCAGACCCTGACAGGCTTCACCTGGCCATACCGAGGCAACGGAGCCGAATGAGATGAGCAGCGGGAGCAGAAGATCTGAGTGGAGAGAACGGGATGAATTACAGACAGGAACACTTTTACGTCTATATTATTCGGAGGAGCTTTAGGAACAGGGAGCTCGAACCTTTCCACAGCTCCTACAGTGGTGCTTCCTGCGGATGACGGTGAAGGGAGCCTTGCAGGCGATGCAGGAGTTGCAGGCATCGTCCGGGACCCAGTCTGGAGGGTCTGCAGTGAGAGGGGAGAGAAAGCACGCAGCGGAACCGTCACAAGCTGAACATTTGCAGAGAGAGGAAGAGGAGCGAGCCGACAGCTACGCTCAGCGTGAGCGAGTTTGTGGATCTGCTGACCTTCGAACTGTCCCTCCCGGGCTTTGGCTGCCAGTTCTGATGATGAAATGGTCTCCTGACAGAGAGCACAATCCTCCAGCACCGCACTGCGCAGAACGGGGCCTACTGGGCATCACAGGAGAAAGAATCTTTGTAAACGATTGCACTGGATATATAACTTGATGCGGTCTAATTTCTTTTTTATATGGCTGACAGCTCTACGCCGGCCTACATATGAATAGAATTTGATGTTTTTTTTTTCTTTCTTCAAACGCCAAAAGATCGTGTAACTCACGTTTACAAGCCAGCGTCGTTATAGCAGCCTATTGGCTAATGCTTTTTTTTATGGTTTTGTGGCCACAGGCCTGCGGCCTGACAGTGGATAGGGGGGCGGAAGTGAGGTATCCCATAAAGCAGCAGTCGAATTTTGTAGTTCTTTTTTTGCACAGGTTACTACCCACACCCCAAAGTTACGTATTGCCAGTAAAAGCGATACAGACCCCGTCAGGGTGTGGCATGCGTGTCATTCAACCTATTGTAAGTCGATGTACCATCACAAAGGTCTTGGAAATATATTATGAAAGTTGAAAAACTACAACATCTCATGCTTCATGGTAAAAAGCTATCCAGGCCACCCTGGGCCAGGATGACAAAGTAATGCCCCGTAACGTTTGTGATAACTGATAATCAGCCTTAAACATCTCTGTGGAGAAAATCTGACCCATTCCTCTATGAAGAATTGTTTAAATTTAGCCACACTGTAGGGTTTCTCAGCATGAACGGCTCTTGACTTTGACTAGGCCACTCCGAAACCTTCATTTAGATGTGTTTTGTTTTTTAAACATCTTCCCCCCACTTCTACATACCAACTACTGTCAAATAAGGGCCAAAGGTCCACCAGCAAAGGACTCGACCTGGGGCGACCGCGTCGAGGACTGAGGCCTCTGTACGTGGGGCGCCCGCACTAACCACCACTCCACACGACACCCCTAATTGTTTGTTTTCTTTTAGACGTGGATTTTCGATTGTTTTTTGGATTGTTCGCTTTAGTTTAAGGTCACAAACTGATTGTCGGACATTTTCCTTAAGGATTTTTCAGTGAAGAGCAGAATTCAAGGTTCCACAAATTACAGAAAGTCATCCAGGTCCTGAGGCAGCAAAGCAGCCCACACCATCACACTACCACCACCATGTTTGACTTTAGGCATGCCCTTTTTCTGAAATCCTTCCAAAATATTCCCCGTCTGCCTTGTATGGTCCACAGAATATTTCCCGTAAAATCAACTCTGACGATGTCTGAAGCAGGTGAGGTCTGCAGAGCTTTAGATGTTGCTCTGGGTTCTTCTGGATGAGTCATTGCGGCACTTTTGCACCAATTTGTTTTGGAACCAATTCTGGTAAGCCGGGCATTTCTCACCTTTTTTCTGCTTGTCGTTGTCTCCTTGCTCGCACTTCGTCGCCATGACTTCAAAAAGAGTCTTAAGGATACTCCGGAGGTCGCTGGCATAGTTGGTCTGCAGCTGATCAGCAACCCCTGCATCGCACAGAAACATGGATATAACATATGTGATCCTGAGAGCAGAGCAGGCTGGAAACAGCAGCTCAGAGAGTGAGAGCCTTCACCTGATATGCAAACAAAGAGACGGTGGATGAGGTCACTGCTGCTGTGAAACCGGGACCGGATCTTGTCCCTCGCTGCCAACCTGACATCCTGCAGGGCCATCTTGATCTCCTGTTGGTCCAGGTCCTCTGAAGTCCCTGAGCTGGGAGTCAGGCTGCTGACGGGGCTAAACAGAGGTTTTAAAAATATAACTTTTTATCTAGAGATTGATTAAACCTGCATCAACTCTGTTGGGATTAGATCTCAATGCTTCTGCAGCCCCGAAGACACTGAACTTCAACATCTGTAGCTTCAATCAGCTGCTGAAACTGAACTAAATGTGATCAAATCTGTTAGCCGCATTAGATTTGAGCGGTAGACTAATTTATTTACCGCGGGCAGGAAGTCATTACCTTGGTGTGTAAGCACTGCTGGACAGACTACATGTGGTGACTGACACACTGTCGCAGTCACTACCTGACACAGAGCTGAGGGGGGACTTCTGAAAACTAAAAACAACCCAAAAAAAACCAGAAACAATAAAGGATACAACTGATACTTGGTCAAATAAATGGAAGAATGTAATAAATTAAAACTAAAGTGAAATAATAAGACAACAAAAGAAAAACGGTGGCGTATTTATGAGAGAAGCTCGATCGTAATGCTGAAACAAACCTGGAGCATCTCCTGCTGTCCTCCTGGGGGTCGTCGTCCGTGTCCTCATCTCTCCGCCTGTCAGAGCTCAGCTGGTGGGAGCACGTCGAGGCGACGCGGCTTCCTCTGGAGCTGCAGTCCTGAGGCGGACGCCCCCGTCCCGGAGTCACCAGGCACTTCTCGCAGAGCAGCGAATCAGGGTCCTCTGCTCGCGGCTCTGCGGAGCAACGGGAGGACGGGGGGGTCGGTGGAGCGATCTCGCCCTTGTTGAACCGTTGGTGGCTGCGGGGGGGCAGCTGGCAGGCGGCGGACTGGATGACGGCGCTGGAGGCCGGGGTCTTGCAGTGTTTGTCCAGACCCAGGGCCAGGCCCAGCTCCAGGCCGGCGGTGTCTGCCGCTACGCCGTCGTCGTGAGCGTCCTCGCAGCTCCCGCAGCAGACGCAAGAGTTCAGCAGACAGTGGGTGGCCACTAAGGGGCCGCAGGGCTCGATCTCAGAGGGGGCGGGCCGAGGGAGCAGCAGCTTGTCCACGGCCAGCTCCGTTAGGCTGGGGGAGCGCGGGTTGAAGATGACGGTGGCAGACAGCTTCATCCCTCCCATGCGGTGGGCGATGACCTCCGCCGTTTCAGACGCCGTGCCCTCTGACCCCCTGTCCCAGCCGTTGCTATAAGGCAGAGGCTCCGAGCCAGGGGCGTGGGTGCAGGGGGGGCGCTTTGCCACAGGACAGGTGCTGTTCAGGCTACGTGGCTGGGGACAGGGCTGCGCCGACGTGGCCTCAGAGCTCCTTCCATCGATGCCAGGTTTCTGCTGCGGGGGAGGCGTCGATGCTTTATGAGGAGAGACGACGCGGCTGCAGGCCTCTCTGGAGACGCTGCCGACGCCGTCCCCCGCCGCGTCGAGGTCCTCCATGAAGAAAACCCGATCCTCCTCCTCCACAGAGACGCCTGTCCTTCCCTGGTTCCCTTGCATCCGGCGTGGAGAAGCTTGCGTGCTGGACGCCCCGCTGGAGCCTGCGGGCTCTCCTCTGTTGGGACGGTGGGCCGGGGACTGGCCCTGGCTGGGAGGGGACAGCAAAGTTGACATTTCGTCTCCAACTCTGTACACCATCATGTTGAGCTGCTCCAGCTCCTCCTCGTCGTACTGCATGGAGCAGGCCAGCTCCGCCTCCTCCGCCTCCTCACAGAGGAGGCCCTCCTCCTGCTCTTCCGCGCCGCTCTGGGTTTCCACCTCTTCCCAACCTCTTTCCACCTCTGCCATCTCCTCCTCCTGATCAGGACAGACAAGCACAGGGAGCGGGTCCTCTTCCCCCCCATCCTGCCCCTCGGAGGCATCCTTAGCCAGGCTGCAGGAAGACGCATTCTCCTGGATGGGAGCCGGGATGCCATTTGAGGCCAGGCCCTGGCCCGTCGACAGCTCCCCGTCCTGAGAGATACACAGGTTCTTCTCCAGCGTCAGCAGCTCCTCCTCAGTCAGAGTTTGCAGGAGATCTCTGCAGGAGCAATCGTGACAATCTTAGAGCGCTGTGACAAAGATGGACGGATCCTACGACTGGATCTCCTCGCGGATTTACCTGATTTTCTTCATTAAAGTGCAAAAAGGCCTGAAGAGCTCCGACATGTCCTCAGATTTCCGGTCGAGGTTAAGAGGTCCTTCAGAGTACACGACCAGCCCGCTGAATGCATGAGGGAGCATCCTGTGAGACGAAGGTGGAACAGGGCGGGAAAAGGACAGCGGGGAGGAAAAACAGGCAACACTTACCAAACAATAGCCAGCCTGGGAATGGTAAACATCAGAGCAGGTTCGTAGTCGTCGATCATGTCCTGGGTGAGGTAGCCCAGCCGGAGGGCCCTGAGGGGACAGAGGCATCATCAGATCATCTCCAGACTCTGACCGAATTCTCACATTACAGCACAGCTGTCAAGTCTCCCGTTTTGGCCCGTATTTTACCTTTCTTTCCCGTCATCCTCCCGTATTATCCCGTAACTCTACAATATTTTAACATTTAAAAAATCCTCTGCCTCTCTAAACTAAATTGTCACTAGCCTCGCGAGAACTGCCACCTGCAGTAGCCTGAGTGGCAGTTCTTGCGTGGCTAGCACCGAGGGCGGGCACAACAAAGAGATGGATGGACCTGATGGTGGAGAAGTCCCTCCTGGCAAAAAAAAACCCAACTAAAAAGTCATGTAAATATCTGGAAAAATGGGAATTTACTTTCCTACAGAGGAGCAGGATGGGGCGCAGCATTTGAATGTCAACAAAGGTAAATCAGATTATGATCACTTCATCGTAGTGAGTTAGTGGTTGACAAGCGGCACTGTAAAACATGTCGGAAATGACCGACATAAGTAAAAAAAGCCTTCTTTACAGTTGACGTCACAATTTAGCCGCGCAAGTGCTGCTGGGAGCCAACGCTAGACAAACAAATCGCATTTACCAATTGAAAAAACACACAGAGGGCTTGGATGTCGATGTGAAGGCAGAAATTATATGTGAAATTTAAATACATCTCACAAGTGATCAAATGTAAAATGGAGGAGGTTGTTTTGATGGAGAACGACATACCAGGGGATTTTTTTTTTAATGGCGACCGTGTTAATTATCGATTGCCAGAACTGAAGCGCCGGCTCGAATGTCACAGTCAAAGTAAAAAACGTGTCAAAACGAGAGGCTATTGAAAAGATGTGATGTATTGCAATAAAAATTCAGGTTTATCCTGGAGTGGCTGGTGGTAAATGGTTATGGACTGAAAAACAAAGGACTCGCTGGCCAAACAACACCTGTTACAGCCGTTACCGTGACAACGCCTGACAGCGGCTGGTCCACAAAGTTACTAATTCCTCTGAGTAAATCTAAGTTGGAAAATGTTCATTTGACATATAAAATACATGTGCTTTGTGTTTTTTGTACCTTGTTGTCAAGAATTATAGCATTTTATAAATTTATTATGGCTTTTTCTTTGCACATTATTTTATGATTCATTTCTCACAACTTTCTCCGACATCCGATCTGAGTATCTAGAGTCCGATTTGCACTTGTTTGTCTAGGGCTACCTCCCAGAATGCATTGCGACGTTACATCACAATCTATTTTTAGATACTGTGAAAGGCGCTATCCCGGCCAAAAACGTAAAATCGTCAAACCTTTTGACCGACTTGCTTCTCCTACCCTGGCCAATATATTCGTATAAAAAAAAAAAAAAGAAAAGAGTCCTTTGAGTGTTTGAATTAATAACTGTATTTACTAATGTGCGTCAGACCCTCTGTTTAACCCTGAAGTCAGTTTAATTCAGTGCTTCATATTCAAAATGATTATAGGCAACAATGCCTAAATAATTATTTATATAAGCTTAAAAATACTTAATTAAGAATGATGAGCAGGGGTGTATCTAGGAAGTTTTTAAAGAGGGCTAAATGGGGGCCAGTGATGATCTTGGGGTGACATCAAAATAAAAGCAGGGCTGTAATAAAAAAGGGGGCGGGGCCTATACTTGAGTGACAGAAATCACAAACATGGGGGTCAAAGATTGATGTCAACATAAATACATAAAACCCATAAATAATTCTATCTAATTCAAGTTATTTCTCTCTTATATTATCATTCATTAAAATATTATCTACATAAGAAGTGATAATGTAGCATCTTCATAAATGCAGAACATGATAAGCTACTGCAGAAAGCGAGGCAGGAATAAAATCACTGACTAATCAACGACTCATTTAACATTCTGACTTATTTATTGATAATTATTATTATTATTATTCACTGCAGCTGTAGAATGTATTAAATAGAGAACATCTGCTTTTAAAATGAATTATTTAGACTAAATTTAAGAAGCAAAAACCTAAGGACCAACATGTACGGTAAGAAACACAATATACATGTAAGACAATACATACTAGTACATGGCCATTATAAATAGATATAGATTTGCAGCATGAGAGTTCGCTGTCCTACACGTTTTAACAACGTTCTGTCTGTGACACTGCCATGTCTGCACGTTAGGTGGGTGTAGCTCAAACGTTCAGACTCGAACATTACAGTGTAAAATATGAAATGTTAGACGACACAATACCCACTATTAAATAAATACACATTTGAAGCGCGTGCGAGTACATTGTTCTATGTGCTACAAAAATGGCAGATGTGAGAGTGGGAGTTTTCCTGAATACTAGAGCTTGTTGAGGTTGTGGGAAGGCTCACGCCCGAAAAATTCCCTTGTTTTCAAATCCAAAACTTGACAGGTATGCATTCCAGTAGGTTATTTACCTTTTTTTCCCCTGTTTTTAACTGCAAGCTCACCTTTCAACAGTTTCACAGAAGAGGACAATCACCTCCTGCTGCACGTCGTATTCTTTGGGACTTTTCACAGGCACCATGGCTGACACGTAGCTGAAACAGAAGATGGACGCTAAAAACATTCAAAACTTGCCAAAATGTTGCTTCACTTCTAATAGAAACATCTGAAGTGATAAAGGGTGAGACAAACTGAACAGGCAAAACATTATGACCATTATAAACTGGGTCAGACCATCTCCAGAACAGCAGCTGTTGTGGGGCGTTAGCAGTCTGCAGTGGTTGGTATCTATCAAAAGGCCTCTGGATGAAACCTGCAACAGGGTCATTAAAGCATGTGGGAGTGAAGGCTGGTCTGTGTGGAGGCTGCAGCTTACTGAAGAAGTTATTGCCAGAATACAGGAAGGATTGCAGGTTATCGAGGGCTAATAGCTGCAAACCAGAGAGGGGCTCTCGCTAACCGAATATTTACCGTATTTGACCAGTTTTTCTTAAACGGTGAAGGAAAAATCTGCAGGCCATCCGTTATTTCGACCGATAGTATTCACACCTCTGACATTTTCAACTGTAAAATGTAAAATCAACCAAAACAAAGATTCCCAAGAGAGCATCATCTCAGACCTGGACACCGTTCTCCATGCATCTCGCTATCCGGTTGCTGACAGTGCGTTGAAGAGTCATGAGGGCTTTGGAGCGCATCTATGACCAGCAGAAGGAGTGCATGCTGCAGGATTTCCTCATGCTAAAGAGGGAAATGTTGCCCGATTTCAAAACTTTGGCTGAAGTGGTGCTTGTAGTTCAACTCCGCATGAGAAGTCGTCTGTCCGAGACAAAAGCACCTCATGACCTCTGCAGCAATCCCACTTAATGCCGCCGTTCAGGTCCATACGGACCAGGATGAAGTTGTGAGACTGTGTATTAAGGCCACAGCAGGTGAACGGTTCGTGTTTTAACTTTAATCGTTTGTATGCCATTATCATCATTTTAAAGTTGATGGGTAAAATTAGATTATGACCGGATTTCTTTGACTCCGTCAGTCAAAACGACGGACAACGGAAAAGTCTAGCGCAACCTCTGGTGCACATGCTGACCCTTATTCACCGCTGAAAGCTGCAACTTTGGGTATGTGAATGTCTGGATCAGATCAGGAAGCAAATTAACAATATGTCCTCATCTGATATCAGGATAAACATGGAGAGAGGCAGTATAATGGTTTAGGCAATGCCTGGATCCTGCTATTCATTAGGACGTTACTCTGAAAATCAATGGACAGAACTTAGCACTTTTCTAGTCATACTAACTAATCATAGCATTTTTACACCCAAAGAGTTTTAGGTGTTACCTTGGCCTCCAAATACCCAATCAACCATTTGTTGGATGTTCTTGTGAGTCCCCACCTCCCATATTCCAGGACTTAAAGGATCTGCAGCTAACACCTTTGTCCAGATAACCTAGCAACACCTTAAGGGATGCCTACGCCTTGACGGCTAAGGGCTGTTTTGGCGACAAAAGGATGGTGGTCATAATGTTTTGCCTAATTTAGGTCGAGTAATGCAATATTTCTGATCTCTAGTTCACCTGAGCTCAAACTCAGCGAAAAGGCTGTCGAAATGTCGTAATGCGTCCTTCATGCGGTCTGTGTACAGGTTGAGGTCTCGCAGGGCCTGGTCTCTGGTGATGCTGCGCACCTCTTCCAGGCTGCGGGTCAGGTCTTTAGCCAGGGGTCTCATGGCGATACTCTCGATCTCCCTGTTCATGATGATGGAGCCTGCAGCCAAGCACTGGACAGCGAACAGTTCACAGCAAACGGTGAGCTCAGCTCAACTTGATTGGATTTCTGCAGGTTGTTTTCCTCCCGACTCAAGCAGGAGGGAATAACCTACCTCGGCCCCAAACCACAGCTGTCCCGCCAGGTTGTCATGACGAATCTCCTCGGGGAACTTGACGCAGAAGTCTCTGTTGGCCCGGTCGTTGGGGATACATTCATCCATGATCTGACTGATGATGTTCAACACATTGTCCTGCAGATAAGCACAAAAAAGGAAACTGAGGAGCATTTTTTAAATTTTTTTATTATATACACCCACTGCTTTTCAGTCACGCATTTCTAACAATCATACAGTCTAGCTTTAATAGAAACAAAGTTAAAACAACCGGTCTGTGAGAAAGTCTGGACACAGAACACAACAGACCCCCTATCGCTGGGACTCAGGGATGGTAAATCTGAAAGGAAACCTTCATATTTTCCTTTAAAATGCAGACGCCGGACTCCTAGATGAAGCCAAAATAACCTTTTATTTTGTGCCAATGGCATCCTGAATGTGGTTGAACGATACTAAGAAAACATGATGTGCGATTTAATATTGCCGAAAGGTGCAAGGACGACATACAGTAACGGCTTGCAATAAATACAGCAGTATTGTGATAACTACAAATTTGAAATATATTACGCTCTTCAAAATAATGACTCGTGTGTTATACTGAAACACAGTTAAAGTTTTTATTTTTAAAGCTTTTAAAATGTTTGATTTTTTTAAAACAATAATTAGGCATTATTGTGTTAAAATCTGAAAGTGAGCGTATTTTTTTTTATTAACTTGAATTTAAAACAAAGGCGTTTAAAACAGCAGATCTAGAGACCAAGTCTGTTTATTGCAAACTAAAAAAAAAGATCTGGGCGCCAGTAAAGGTGTTCTACTTCTTCTGCTAAAGCGGTTTTCTGATGCTGGTGAAACTGACGTGTCTCAGGGTGGTTTGAGTTTCTCCTTAAATTTTTCTTCTCATTACTGTTGGGTACAAGAAGCTGAAATTAGGCAGCAAGGCCCAACTTTTTACTCTACATAACTTCATATGTGCTATAGTTGCAACCAGAGAGAGGGCGGCATCGTGCTGCTCGTCTGAAACCTTGAAATAAAGCCACTCTGAAAAAAAAACCTCCTTCCTGAAATTAATATATGTAATATTTCACCAATTACAACTCGGCAGGAATGCATGCAACGGCTGATTGCATTTGGCTCCTCACTAATCAAATAAAACATTAAAGTGACTAAAGCCACACAAGGTGACAGCTCAGCAGAGTGAAGGAAACAGAACAGTCGGGGATCAGGTGATGACCTTATTAAGCGTTTTCCCCCTGAGCCGTGCTGGTGGGAGGGAGGGAAGCTCAGGCACAACAAGCCACATGGAAAACCTCCTCTCACATCCTGCAGCATGGCTGCCCTCGTTTCCACCACATATACAGTTCAAGAGTTTACCATGATTCAAATCCGAAGACTCCTCCACATGATGCTGAAACTCTGCTTTGGCCCGACCACTTGGTCTAATCACAGAATTAAATCTGTGGCTATGAAATCATTAGCTATATTTCCTCTGCAGCAACAGCCAGCATGACGCAGAGTCAGGTGCTGTCCAAGATACGAGTTGACCAACGCTCCCAGACGGCTCATCGGTGGAAGCGATTCATACAGGAATTCAGCCAGTCAGCTTCCAGTTAATCAGTCATTTCACCCAGCCTGCATCCCATGATGGATAAGGAGGACACTGACTGTACTCATCTCTGAAACCAAACTCCCAGCAGGGGATTATGTGAATAAATAAATAAAATAAAAATAAAAAGTTAAAGTGGCTCGGAATGAAACGAGCTGAGGGTTAATTTATCTCCACGCCAGCTTTGCTCCACTTAAAGCCTATTTTTATGCCTCGCTCGGGAAACCAGAGGAAGACGAGGACTCTGTCGGTAGCCTGCACTGACCTGACAGGACCGGAACTGGTTGACCAGCAGCGTGCATCTCTGAGGGTCCTTCCTGCCGTCCAGGCTGTCCAGCTCAGTGGCCACCTGGTTAAGCTCTTCGTCGGCGTAGTAGAACTGGGCCAGGAGCTGCAGGTCCGTCCTCTGTTCAGAGAGACACAAGTGGGTCATTTCCAAACACCAGAACGACCATTTACAAGACAACACCAGCAAAATTCTGCTTTTAAAGATTCATTTAACCATTTCCTACAACATATAAAACAGATATTTACATGTATTTTATGAAAAAAAAAAAACACTTAAAAGGAGGCCTGCCTGAAAATGCATTTTAAGGCAATGCCACAAAAACACACTGCTTCCATAAAATCCAAAGAAATCAGCCAGGATATCAGGAGTGCCTAAAGGTTCTGCATTGATCTATTCAATCAACTATGATATAAAACACAGTGGGAATGTCCAGTCACCATACTGTTCTGGAAGGACTCGGGGTTCTGTGTCCCAAGGATGAACGCGATTTGAGAAGATGCTGGTTGAAGTTCGTAAGAGAGCGACATTATCCAACATGGGCTACAAGGCTAACTCTGGGAAGAAAAGGCAGAATCTCCAGAGGTAACATAAAAAAATGGGCTACAGTTTGCAGATTCAGTGACAGACCGCTGCATTCAAGGTGCACAAAGCAGCGTTAACTCAAATCCTTCCTCACAGCACCTGTAAGACTGTCACACCATCACAACTCCCAACCAAATCAAATTCAATAGGTGTTTACCTCCCTGCTGATTTTTCCACAATTTTATTTTCACTTCTTGTTGATAGTCTTGTTTTTAATGCACAAATACACATGCACATTTTTGTACATTCTCCGTTGCACATTTGTTTGGATCAGTGTGCTATTTAAAAAAAAAAAGTCACAGTATTTTATGTGCAATCTTGCCTCTTACTGTACCGTATGTTATGAATTTTTTTTTTAATGTTTATATCTTTGTGTGAAGCTACATGCTTCAATTGCCTGTCAATTTGGTGCTGGTACACCTGAATAACCCCACTGAGGGACAATAAAGGTTATTTCTATTCTCTCTTCTATTCCAAATGCGCTCAAGAACAGAGATCTTTTTTTTTTGGAGACGTGTCCTGTGATCTGAATAAAAATTTAGGTGTCTGGCAATTATGTCCTTTGTGACGTTTTAAGGAAAAGGGAAGAAGCTTGCAGGCTTCACTGAAGTACGGTGGTGGGAGCATCATGTTGTTTGGGTGTTTTGATGCAGGAGGGACCAAATAGATGTCCTCATTAAGAAAGAAAATCTCTAAGCAACCTCTCAATGAAAAAGAAAAAAATTAGTTTGTCACTGGAATTTGTTGCGTTTGGTCATTTTGATTGTCGGGGTAAAAAATTTTTTTTTTAAAAATCCGGTCAATCTATTTTTACCAGTCAATTTTTAAAATGATAATTACATATTCAGTAGTAAGGCTGGACGATATCGATAGACGTGTGATGTGGTAGAACAAAAATGGGTAAATTAAAAAGTTCAATAAAAAAACAACCTTTATTTTTCATTATAGCCTATCAGGTAGCTTATTGCTACAGTCATTACTTTCTCCAAACCAATCACAAACCTTGATCCAGGCAGCTCCGTCGCTGAGTCCTCGCCCCTCTCAAACCACAAAAGAGAGCAAATGAGTTGGAAATTGCAACGAAAAAAGTTTCTGTTCTTCACCGCCAGGTACATGTTTCATCCCGTTTTAAAAAGAATAGTACATCAACACTAAGTGTAACAATATGGGACAAAATAAAACACAGGAAGTACTACAGTCAGTCAGCAAATCGGTCGTGGCAGGATGTAAGCACGGCCTCAT
Organism: Valencia hispanica; assembly: GCA_963556495.2. Lineage (NCBI taxonomy): Eukaryota > Metazoa > Chordata > Actinopteri > Cyprinodontiformes > Valenciidae > Valencia > Valencia hispanica. The sequence continues at coordinate 9,238,457 of OY747720.1, forward strand.
GAAGCTGAACTGCGCACTCAGTTGTGAGTACTGGAGGCTGAATCTGTGCTCTGTTACCACACTAAAGACTGGAATTACGAGTGCCACTTCAACCAACGTTAGAGTCACTGATCGACTGCTTTTCTGATCGCTTCAGCAGGAGGAAATTCTGCAGCATGCACTCTTTGCATCGGTTGCTAAGCTGCACTGGTCTGTCATCACTGTCTGTGTCCAGTGCAGTCGCAGACACGCTCCAAACCCTGTCTGTGTTACTTCAACGAGCTGTTAACTCCCGGATAGAGATATGCCTCGAGTACGGTGTCCAGGTCTGAGATGATGCTCAGATGCAACCATGGGAGTCTGTTTTTGATTGAATCAGTTACCAGAAATCTGCGCGTAAAGTTGAAAAAGTCTGCGCATTTGCACCGAGTGGTAAGAGGTGTGAATAGTAACCTGTCAGTAATGACTGACCGGCCTTCAGACTTTTACAACACTGTTTAAAAAAAATAAAAACGGTCAAATACAGAGAATGTTTGGTTAACGCGACTCCAGGTGAGAACGTTAAAGCTTGGGCATAAACGAATCCTCCAAATGGGCAATGGACCCGAACCTTACCATTAAACTAACTGCTTAAGGACAACAAACTTTACGTTTTGGAGTGGGAATCACAAAGCCCTGATCTGAAAAGGCGTGCGTTAACAAGGTGGAATAAAAACCTCACCCAGATACACCAGTTCAATCAGAAGGAATGGGCCTAGATTCCAGCAAACTATTGCAACCTTTAAGCACCGTGCCCCCTCAGCATCTGCCGACCCAGCTCTGGAATCCGCTTCGGCAAGAGCTGCAGTCATTCACAATCACAGGTAACTATGGGATATTTAGCAACAAGGAAATTTCAAGACTGGATGGCGACCCATTCTTATAAATTAGAATCAGAGGTTTTAATGCCATATGTGTGAACAGGTTCACATTAGGAAATTGCTGTGGTACTTTGTGCAAACATAAGATAAAACACTTCTAAGCATGCAATAAATACAAATAAAATGAGGTAAAACAGATTAATATATACATGAGTGAAGGTTATGATCAGTGCAAAATCAGACAGGTGCAAAAACACAACACAGGGTCATGTGACTGAAACAGAGGGTGGTGGGAACAGTCTTAGGGTTATTGTTCATGAGTCCAACAGCAGAGGGGAAGAAAATGTTCTTATGTCGAGAGGTTCTGGTCCAAATGTACTGGAACCTCCTGCCTGAGGGGAGCAGCTCAAAAAGTCTGTGTCCAGGGTGAGAAGGGTCGGCTGTGATCCGACCTGTGCGCCCACGTATCCTGTCCTGTAGAGATGGGACTCTGCAGCCAATCACCTTCTCAGCAGAGCGCACAACACGCTGCAGTCTCTGTTTGTCCCTGATGGTAGCTCCAGCATACCACACGGTAATGGAGGAGGTGAGGATGGACTCGATGATTGCAGTGTAGAACTGCATCATCGTCCGTGCCGGCAGGTTGAATTTCTTCAGCTGCCTCAGGAAGTACATCCTCTGCTGGGCCTTCTTTATGACGGAGGTGATGGTGGGCTCCCACTTGAGGTCCTGGGTGATGCTGGTGCCCAGGAAGCGGAATGAGTCCACAGCGGTGATGGAGGGGAGTGGGGCTGTGCGCTTCCTAAAGTCCACAATAATCTCCACTGTCTTCTGGGCGTTCAGCACCAGGTTGTTGTGGCTGCACCAGGACACCAGACGTTCCGTTCAGCCTCCATCCTGTAGGTAGACTCATCCCTGTCCGAGAAAGCACGCCAAATTGGAAGATCTTATTTCAATTATGTAAAAACACCTGGTGCATGTAGTAAATGAAGCTCCTACATCTTCTGTTTTGGTAGAAAACAGGCAAAAAAAAGTTGGACAAGCAGTCAGCCTTCAAACATACAGGTGTACAGCAGTTTTGATATAAAGCGGAGCTGATCTGTACAGACCTACATATAAATCAGGTAAGTGGGCCATTGTATAGGCCATCTTCCATAACAACAGACTGCTGGTGAACTCTGCTGATTTATGTGTAATAAATTGAATTTCAACAAGTATGTGAGAGGATTTAGGAGGATAAAAAATGATGTTAATCCTAACAAGAGGAGATAATTAGAGTTAATACAGTGTTAACACTTCCCAGAAGAGTTTGGATGCCTGGTCCTACGTCCTACGAGAGGATTTGTGTCTTTATCTCTCGCCCAGAATGACAGTGTGAGAAAAAAAAAAAATATCACCGAACACATGCTTAGGGGTTAAAAAAAGCTTATGACTAAAAACTGATACCAAGATACCAAAAATACCTCAAGGAGTCATTAACGTACAGGAATCTTTAAAAGGGTTCAGGTTAACGAAAAAGGCGGATGGCTCTGGGAAAAAAAAAATAAAATAAATAAAAAAAATGGGACAAACATGCCAAAATGCATCATCACAAACCACACAGAGCCCCAGTAATGAACTGGGAGCTTTATAGGACGCCCTGACTGTGCTGCACACTGAATACTGGAAAGCTGCACCAGCAAACAGGCTCATCTCACTCAAGTGTTTACTGTTGGCAGCGGTTTTCCTCGAGCATGCGGGGTGCTTTCCCTGAAACCTCTCGAGTCTTTTTCCCCGAAGTTTGCAGTGTTTCCTGTAGCGTGACACCCCGGCATCCCACCCCTACCCTGACGCTCGCTTTTCTCAGCGAATATGATACACGCTGCACTTCCCTCCCTGCCTCTCATCAATAATGAAACGAACAGAAAGGAGAAAACACGGAGATTCATCCCCAAGCTCCAACACTGCGAGGAGGAAACGATCACGCACCTTCACAAAGTTTTGTTACTTAAAGCTGACATACTGACTCCTGTATTTTTTTTCCCTTTTTAAATTGATTGCACATTGAATTGAAAAGATAATTACCACCTTCAAATGCAACTCACACAGGCAGATCAGAGAGGTTACAGAACCCAATATATTTTCCTGCTCAAAGACCCTCAGTGGGTTTGATTCCTGGCAAGGCTACCATAAAGGGAAAGAGAAATAAACCATCAGTTCATTTCCCAGCTCAGCCCTCAGACTGGCATCGTTTTACTGGCAAATCTCAATCACACAGAGCAGATCATTAAAACAGCATTACGTTCTTGTTCGTGGGTGAATGTTGGGAGTCTTGTTTAGAAAGCTACGCTGGAAGTAAGGAGCAGAGAAGATGTGTAAAGGTGAATCTGAATCTGTGTTTGGGGCTATTTTCAAGGCCGAATTCACTGGTCTCTTAATACAGAGTTGGGACACTCTAAAGATGAGGAACCGTTACATGTATATTTAAGACATTTATTGATTTATAATGGAAAACACTTGTGAAATGAACAGCTAAAGAGCAACTGGGTTTATCTGTGTCTGTTTGCAGGCCCCATTTTATCATGGTTTCTGTAAAAGGCACATACAGTGGGGTAAAAAAGTATTTTGTCAGCCACCAATTGTGCAAGTTCTTCCACTTAAAAAGATGAGACATGCCTGTAATTTTTATCATAGTATACCTGATCTATGACACAATATGAGAGAAAAAAATTCCAGATAATCATATGGTCTGATTTTTAAAGAATTTATTTGCAAATTATGGTGGAAAAAAAGTATTTGGTCACCAAGAAACATGCAAGATTTCTGGCTCTCGCAGACCTGTAACTTCTCCAATAAGAGGCTCCTCTGTCCTCCACTCATTTCCTGTATTAATGGCACCTGTTTAAACTCATTATCAGTATAAAAGACACCTGTCGACCAAAGAGCTGTCAAAGGACACCAGAAACAAAATTGTAGATCTGCACCAGCCTGGGATGTCTGAATCTGCAATAGCTAAGCAGCTTGGTGTGAAGAAATCAACTGTGGGAGCAATTATTAGAAAATGAAAGGCATACAAGACCACTGATAATCTCCCTCTTTTTGGGGCTCCATGTAAGATCTCACCCCGTGGGGTCAAAATGATCACAAGAACGGTGAGCAAGAATCCCAGGACCACACAGGGGGACCTAGTGAATAACCTGCAGAGAGCTGGGACCAAAGTAACAAAGGCAACGATCAGTAACACACTACGCCGCCAGGGACTCAAATCCTGCAGTGCCAGATGGGTCCCCCTGCTTAAGCCAGTACATGTCCAGGCCCGTCTGAAGTTTGCAAGGCAATGCAATTTTATTTGTATAGCACACTTTCAACAACAAGGTAATTCAAGGTGCTTTACATGATTAAGGGGTAAAATAAAAATAGCAGTAAAAGGCAATCAAAGCATATAAAGTAAAAACAGCAATAAAGCAAGAAGCACACAAAAAACATGATACATGAAAGCATTACTTAAAGGCAGCTCTAAACATATACAGTTTTAGCTGTGTTTTAAAAGAACTCAGTGTTTCAGCAGCTTTGCAGTTGTCTGGAAGTTTGTTCCAGATTAGAGGAGCATAGAAACTGAAAGCTGCTTCTCCATGCTTGGTTCTGATTCTAGGGATGTAGAGTAGACTGGAATTAGAGAACCTGAGATGCTAGAGAGCATTTGGATGATCCAGAAGAGGATTGGGAGAATGTCATATGGTCAGATGAAACCAAAATAAAACGTTTTGGTAAAAACTCTACTTGTCGTGTTTGGAGGAGAAAAAATGCTGAGTTGCATCCAAAGAACACCATACCCACTATGAAGCATGGGGGTGGAAACATCATGCCTTGGGGCCGTTTTTCTGCAAAGGGACCAGGACGACTGATCGCTGTAAAGGAAAGAATGAATGGGGCCATCTATCATGAGATTTTGAGTGAAAACCTCCTTCCATCAGTGAAAACATTGAGGATGAAACATGGCTGGGCCTTTCAGCATGACAATGATCCCAAACACATCAACCCGGGAAACAAAGGAGTGGCTTCGTAAGAAACATTTCAAGGTCCTGGAGTGGCCTAGTCAGTCTCCAGACCTCAACCCAATAGAAAATCTTTGGAGGGAGTTGAAAGCGAGTGTTGCACAGCGACAGCCCCAAAACATCACAGCTCTAGAGAAGATCTGCATGGAAGAATGGGTCGAAATACCAGCAACAGTGTGGGTGAAAACCTTGTGAAGACCCACAGAAAACGTTTGACCTCTGTCATTGCTAACAAAGGGTATATAACTAAGTATTGAGATGAACTTTTGTTATTGACCAAATACTTATTTTCCACCATAATTTGCAAATAAATTCTTTAAAAATCAGACCATGTGATTTTCTGTTTATTTTCTTTCTCATTTTGTCTCTCATAGTTGAGGTATACCTATGATGAAAACTACAGACCTCTCTCATCAAGTGGGAGAACATGCACAGTTGGTGGCTGACTAAATACTTTACCCCGCTGTAGATCATTGTTAATTTTTTTTGTTAATTTTCTATTTGCCAGCAGGTGTGCGCAGACAAAATGTTCCCCAGGGATTTGTGCATACCTTATTAGTTCTGGGACTGCACCACAATAGGAAATGCATAAAGGGGAGGAGTGTTTCGAGATTATGAGGTTCAATTTAAAATTTGTGGTAATTATTGGGATTAATTAAAATATTTTCAGTTTGCTTTAGTTTGTAAATGTATTGTAAATATTGTTCTTGGGTTCCATTTTAGAGTTTAGCTGTTGTTTTACCCCCTACAATGGTTATTCCCAATTCAGGTTCACCATATATAAGCCATCTGTCTTCCATTGTTCTTTGTTGGGTCCCACCTTCATGACTGGCATGTAACAGCCGCCCTTTTGCCCTCAGGACTGTTTTACATTTTTATAAGACGTAAAGGCTTCACATCCAGGACGAGGATCTCCTTTTCCACCAGATCCCAAAGCTGCTCTGCAGGATGAGATCTGGGGACTGTGGGGCCACTGGAGTACAGTGAACTTGTCAAGCTCTAAAAACTGATTTCAAACAATTTGAGCACTGTGACATGTATTATATCAAGTAGCCATCAGACAATGGTTAAACTGTAGTCATTGAGAAATGGACGTGGTTTATAACATGGATCTTCAACCTTTAAAATCCATTAGGAGCAATAGTTTGTCCCCCAGTCCAGCTAAATAAAGCTTGTTTAGAGCCATAAATGTTATGACCTTTTGGTCTATTGTGCCACAGGTTGAAGATCCCTGGTCTACAACAATCATTAGACAAGCTGTTGGGTTTAAATGTTACTTATTTGATATGAAGGCATCCAAAGCATGACAGGATATCCATTATGCCACCAGCAGCCTGAAACGCTGACTCAAGCAGAATTAAGCCATGCTTCAATGTCCATCTATCTCACTCCATCCATCCATTATCTTCCATTGAATCTAGGGTTGGGTCGAGGAAGCAGCAGTCCAAGCAGAGGAGCCCAGACTTCCTTCTCCACAGCCACCTGGGGCCAGCTCTTCTGGGGGAATCCCAAAGAAACATCGTCCCTACGGCAGCACTCCCCTTCCCACTGGGAGCGTTTTAGACACGCATCACCTGGGAAAGCGTTCCACCCAGCTAGTCCTGGGAGATCACGAAATCACAGGAGAATTGCAATTGCATAACTTAAAAGGTAGTATGGAGGGAAAAAATATATTTCTATGTTAATAAGTAGCATAAACTCACCATCCACTCCCAAAACTCTAGATATTTCTGTTCATGCCTTCTCCTTTTCATGTTGTCCTTGTAAAAATGATCACTGGTATCACATAAATTGGGTGATTCTCCACTTAAAGGATTCAATTCTCGTTGTCCATGATAAAAACCAACAAATCCGACCCACAGAGTGACTGACTTTAATCCTGGTGTCACAGGTAATCATGTTATGTTTTGTTTTTTTCATAGTTAAGCAATTGGAAATCTGCACGCATCTTTTATTTTGGAATTTGCCAGAAGCTTCACACTGCTTCCGTGTCCGATTTCCTGTCTGGTCCAATCTAAACTGCTGAGCTGGACGCGTTCAGGTAGTGTAGCGCATCACAAAAAAATAAAAAAATAAAAAAAAATAAAAAATTGGGCCCGTTGCGTAAACTACTATTAACTACTGCCCAAAAAAATGAAAGAGTCAATGGAGCAAAAAAAGTGATTTCCTGATCCCCTTTGAAATGCGCCATGGATCGAACATATGATGTCCGTGAATTTTAAAAAACATTTTGATGCTGAGAAAACGCAAAATTTTTAACCCGGCGGCATGCAGCTCCACAAGGTCTCGGTAAGTATTTTAAGTGCTAGCTAGCATTCGCCCCGTGACGTCATATATGCAACTTCTGATTTGTAGGCATTTCAATTACGAATATTTACAATCAAATAAATCCCAAATCACTTGACAAACTCAGCCGAAACGCACATCATTAGTTGTCATTTAAATTGAGGTACATCATAAGTGTGATTCAGGACGTAAGACAAAGCAGAACAGAAAATAACTTTTATTGCTCCATTGACTTCCATTCATTATATTTTTGCCCAGAGGACCCATGTGCCAACAGGAAGGGGAGGAGACTGGCTCCCTATTGTCCAGCTTTGGTGATCCTGCCCAAACTGCATCCTCATTTTCCAGATCTTAGCTGACGGGAGTGGTCCCCGGTGTGGTCTTCTGCTGCTGTAGCCTATCCGCTTCGAGGTTTGAGGTTTGACATGTTGTGGATTCAAAGACGGCATTCTGCATACCTTGATTGTAACAAGTTGTTATCTGAGCTACTGTTGCCTTTCTATCATCTTGAACCAGACTCCAAAGTTGCCTGTGACATCGAACATCAAGAAGAGGTTTCCATCCACTATACTCCCGCTTCACTGCAGGTTTTCTCCTTCCGGACCATCCTCTGTTACGGAAATGGGTACTCTGCTGGGGTTTTCACGCACAGGTTAACAATGAGATCAGTCAGGTCACATTCTAAGTCAGAAGATATCCACTTTCTATTCTGATCCTCAGTTCAAATTTCAAACAGTTGTCTTCAGCACATCTAAACGCCTTCATAGGGTTGTTGAACAGCTAATAAAATTGAACATTTACAGTAATTCCGATATGTGTATCTGCGAGTGAGTGAATGGGAAGGGCTAATGGATGAAACCGACCCTGAGGTCTTTACATTTACATCCAAAGCACCATTAAACACCATAACGTCAACCACAGAAGAGGCTGATCTGACTGGACTTTTCCAAAACAATGAGTGAGCGTATGCATCCGAATAAATGCCATGATGACTAAACAGGAAACAGGAGTGGGAGATGGTAAAAAAAGACAACTTCCTTCCAGCCCAGAAACAGCCCACAGACTGATGGCATGTTGGAAGCACAAAGGCGGACACTGACGGAGGAAGAGGAGTTGGGAGACAGTTATGCTGTCGTCTCCTCCTGCTGTACTCCTCGAACAAGAGGAAACATTCCTGCAGCATTGAATCTTGTTGGGGGAGTCAAAGACGGACAGTGTTCTTGGAGAAGGATCTGGTTTAAAGCTGCTGCTTAATCTACGCTGAATGAAGGTTCAGCGTGAGCTTGACAGGAAATATGTTTCTACGTCCCAGCCTGAAGCCTGCTGTGCCAGCTGTTCAGACTTTTTTTATTTAAATCTACTGCCAGGCTCAACGTCAAGCTGGTAGTAAAAAAATAAAAAATACTTCTCTAAAGTAAAACATTAAAGAGAAAGTAAATCTTAATCTAAACTGTCCGGTAGGGGTGGGTATCACCAGGTACCTCCCGATACGATACTATGACGATATTTTGCCTACAATACCGATATCACGATACAGCGATTCTGCGATAATCAATAAATTGCATACATTTAATCCACGATACATCATGATAGCTGTGTCACCGAAGACATTCAGAATTTATTGACTTCATGAAAACCATTTTAAATGAACTACAAAGTATTGTCAATCAATTTCACATAGATGGGAGCAATTCATGCAAAATTTGTAAAACAGTATAACAAAGTGGACAGTAGCTCTTTTCAAAGGAGCATATGAATCATAAAAATTCCGAAGAAGGTCGCAAGACCGAAAGCTTGCATTAAAATTGATATTGCACAGTATTTGAGTGTGCGGCTGCTATATATTTTTATGATTCCAATGGTGATTAAATTCAGCAGCACCTTACAATAAGATTTTGACGGATTAGCGGTGGCCTTTTCCATTTTTAAAGGAGCATATGAAAAATAAACATTTCAGTCAGTGCATTATAACTTAAACAACTGGGTGGTCTATGAAAACCTGGCCACACATTTGATCTTTTACTTACCACTGTGTGTAAAATTTAACCTAAACCTGCACATACATTTTAGTGCTAACATTTAATTCTTCCTTGTAATCTTAAAAACCTGAGAACATTTAACTTGTGCTTAGTTCTTGCCTTGTGTTAAGTTTAACCTAAACATGTAATGCACATATATTTCACCTACCGCAGTCGGCAACACTTATTTGTGCAAAGCGCCATCATTATGGCTTGAAAAATTGTAGGTTTTTATGAGATCATCTGTGAAGAATGTGTTTATTGTTTAAATATCAATATTTGGTGCCAGTATATCGATAATGTACCGTAAGACGAAATATCGCGATATTACATAATATCGATATTTTGGCACACCCCTACTGTCCGGACTGCATAAATGGCTTTATTTGCAGTCCATCTTGATTAGTTTTGACTGAAGAGCACAGCAGATGCAAGACAGAAACTGGTTACTAACTCAGCTGGATTTCCAGGACAGAGAGGACAGGCCTTTAAAAGTAATAATACTAAGGTCCAGATTGGGATATTCAGATTCATGGCCTCCACCAGAGGCGAGTATAGATTCACTCAGTTACATTCACTTGAGTAACTTTTTGAAAAAATGTGCTTTTGGAGTAGTTTTACAAGACCGTACTTTTTACTTTTACCTTAGTAATATTTTTTAGAGGTATCGCTACTCTTACTTGAGTAAAGTTTCTGGCTACTCTACCCACAGCGAGTAACTTTACTGAATGAAACTGAATGCTTGTTTTGACCAAAAATGCATGAGACTCACATTGGTTTCATTGGTTTTACTTTGAAAAAAATGTATTTAGAAATATGTTTCTTCTTGTCAAATTTATTTTACATTTATGTCATGAATTTCTATTTATTTGAATCTTCAGAATTTGCACATAACTTAACATTTATGTCCAATTACATAATTTAAAAAATATTAAATTACGTTATACTTGAGTAGCCTTTTTACCATTTACTTTAGTAATTTTTTGGAAGACTACTTTGTACTTTTACTTGAGTAAAATATGTTGAAGTAGTGCTACTTTTACTCGCGTACAATTTTTGTCTACTCTACCCACCTTTGGCCTCCACTGATTATACTTACATCATTCCATGGACATGGCCAGCTCTCTGTTAAAACTAGACCAGGTTTTATGGAACTGTGAAGGTGGAGCTGCTGACATTTTAGAAACTGTTCCTGAAAGAGACGTTTCCCAAAAAAACAAAAAAAAGAGGTTAGAAATGTTTCTTTCCAATGATTGCATAAAAGTTTCCTGAATCCTGAACTGTCAAGGTGCGTCATCATCTCCACCAATGACAGCTCCACCTCACATAAGAGGTGAAATGATTCAGCAGATTCAGCTTGTGTCTGCGGTGGCGTGCCAGTCCCCTGTTACGGAGACGCTGTCGGTCGTCCTGGTTGACCTCTTTCTGAATCGCCCTCCTCTGTGGTCACAAGCCCTTCATTTCAGAAGGCTAAGAGCCCACAAGTTCACCCAAAAGTGGCAATTACAGTTGAGCCCCCTCAATAACAGAAACTCACCGTGACTCAGTAAAAGATTTTGCGCCTTTTTTTTTGTTTCAAAGAGATGAGGCCAGGAGTCGTTCTTTGCTGCAGAACAGAGGTTTTTATTATATCGACCAGCTCTTCGTCTGAGCTGCTGATCCTGGAATTCATTTCTATTCAGATTGCACAGAGGATGACGGCTGTCAGGATAACGCTTCCTGAGCGTCCGCTGCAGCGCTGCATGCATACTGAGCCCACTTAAGGGACTTATGAGGAAACCTTGGCTTTGCCCTCCATACTCTATTCCAGGCTCCATTTGCTGCTTTATGGCTGCCTTCCAGAGATCAGAGCCAAATATTGTGTAGGGAAACCAGTTATCTCTGCTTTCATTCAATGCACCGGCTACAGAAAGAAGCCGGGTACAGCTGGTTCCTATTTGCAGTTATTTAAAGCACAAGAGATGATTTCCGTCATCAAATATGTTAAGTTTGTTTGAATATTAAAACTCTGAGAATGCAGGCGTTTGCTGAAGCAGTTGTGTTGAGTCATTTGTTTTATGTTCAGCCTCCATCAGGGCTTTACCTCCTACTGAAGAGCTATTATTGGTGATTCTGTAACCAGAAACTCTAATTTCTCTGTCTAAATATCTTAAATGCATTCTTTGAACGTGCTTCTATGGACTTCTCAGAAGAAGTCATTAACCACTACAGCAACCATTAACTTTGTTCTCTAGGATTTTGTGTTTAGCTGTGTCTCTTTCCTGGATGAAGACCTTGATGAAGATTTTGCTCCCATTAACTCTTCGTATTTTCTCTTAACACAGACAGTTCTCTCGGCTCAGTGCTTTAATGCTGAGCTGTCCTTTTCCTGAATAAAGTCAGCGACAGAAAAAAATTCTGGATCAGCTGCAGCTGTCTGATTGACTTTTTAGGCAGACCTGTGGAAACACTGTTGAAGAAACCAATCGGACTAAAGATAAACCCATGGATGAGTTTTTCAAGGTCCCGTTGTAACATCAGTCCTTTAATCCTAGAAATGTTCTTCAGGTGATAGAAGGCTGACCTTGTTATTGCCTTTATGTGACCCTGGAGGTTCAGGTCTGAGTCCATTACTACACCTAGATTTCAGGCCTGATCAATAGTTTCTAGCTGGATTAACTGAAGCTGTGTGCTGACTCTTGATCGTTTCTCTTTAGGTCCAAAGGTAACCACTTCAGTTTTGTTTCTATTCAGCTGAAGAAAGTTATGGCACATCCAACCATTGATTTGCATAATGCATTCACTTTGGGTTTGGATGGGTTCAAAGTCACCTGGTGACATTGTAATTTAAAGCTGTGCATTCCCCAAGGCTAGTACTCAGTCGGTTCCTGAAAGGGGCTGCAAAAACGGCCATCGGGCCAGCCTGGTTAAGTGGAGACAAGTGCATACCGTGAAGATCCGGTAAAATTAAGATGAAGTGCCGATAGTAGAAACATGCCTATAGATACAACTACTAGCTCCATGTTTTGGTATCCTTTTTACCTCTAGATAAAGGGATTGACAGAGATATTGCTGCCATTAGCACTGTGACTCTCTGTTTCTCTTTCCCAGAGAAAGTACTCCTGGTTGAGTGCTTCTGTGTTTTTTGGGACTTGAATTGGCATTAAATTATCAACTGAATTTGACTGTAAATCAAACATTTTCTCGGACCTGGACTGTTTGTCTAGAGTGGACATTTGTGGTAAACTTGTGTTCTATAAATACACTAAACTAATTTGGAAATGAAAGCAGAATCTGCTGACTTGATTTAACTCATTGACTTAATATGCTGAGTGAGGTCTGCCCATCTGGACTGACGGTATAATCTGTGTGCTCGTCTCATCTCTGAGAGCTGACCTAATCTGCCATTTGGACCACAGCAGCGACCCAAACATGTGCCCGTCTCATCGTGTAGCAGACGTAGGTAAAATAAGGGTCCACTGAGGATTTAGGTGGATAGCAGGCATGTCCAGGACTTACTGATGTTTGTGGGTCCACCCCCTTTCCCACAACCACAAGGACGTTCTTATGAAAGGCATAATCTGGTTATACAATCCAGAGTTGATGCTGGCGGCACAGGGAAAGCACAATTTTAATCAAAAAAACAAACGGATTGACACCTTTTATATAATCACTTAAAGCAGGAACAAAAAGATGATAAAATGTGACTAAACTCAAGGAAGTAATTGAATTAAAACTCAGTTAAGGATCCAAATGATTCATAGAGGAGCTATTTCTGTTCACAGTGTTTACAGTCATGAAAAGTGATGGAGTGGGCACCGTCCAGGCTGTCCAAACTCACACACACTGACAGCCATGATGAGCATGGAAATGTGTGTGTGATTGCTTTCTTTAGAGACTGGCTGCTGACTCACTGGTGCGTGTGGTCCTTAACACTTTTGGAAGAATCCACACTTCTTCAAGATAAAGCATCCTTAGAAGCTGCCAGATTCTTGCAGTCAGTCTTGCAACGAATCTAAAGAACCCTCTGACTGAAGACACTGCTGCTGTATGACAATTTCATGAATGACGTGACATGCTAACAATTTAATATCCGGGCAGCAGAGACAATGTTCTAGAGTAACATGTTCAGGAAGACACCATCAGCTTTTGGCAAGTACTGCTAATCTACCTCATTTGCTCTTGCTGCTCCTCTTTAAATCTCTGTATGGGTGTACAGTTATGCCTAGTTTATACTTCTTCATCACCAAGTTAGCACTAACACGCACACGTATTGACGGAGGCATTTTCCTTTCATACGTCTATGTTGGCGTGTCAGTGTTGCAAAGCAATTCCCCACCAGGACAGCAGGGGGTGCAGACCATTTTTGGCGGGTCTGTCTACCATTGTAGTGATGTCTCTGGTCGAGGACAGTTTATTTACTTCAGCTTGTAAACGCACATCCACTCAAGGAGCAATTGCCGACAGAGAGCGACTTTGGATTGAGCTGGAAAGCTCTTTACTAGAAGTGCAGCTCATTGAATACTCTTAAAACGCATGTAAACTAACAAACACAGCGGTCCGTTTTGTTGTTCTCTACACATCCTGGTATTCAAAATCGACAAGACCATAATAGATAAACTGGCCTTGCAATATAAAGCATCTAGTGCCCAAAAGCTGCATTGAATACTAATTACATCGACTATAGAGCATCGCTCTCCGTTGCGTTCGACGGAGTTCAGAAATCGGGCTCTACTCCGTGTGTCCTTGCGTGATTGACGGAGAGCCCTTGCATCGACTGATAATGGCGCTGCGTGTCTCTGCACCTCCGCAGACGGCGAAGTATAAACTAGGCTTTAGAAAGCTGGGTGGACAACTGCTGGAGTCTGGGATCTGATCCTTGCCCATGATGATCAATGGAAGAACTTCCTCCTTCTCTCTTTGCTTTTTGGTCTAGCTCTGCATCCATGAAGCCTCCTTTTCAACTCCTCTGGGATTTGGGGGTCATTGTTCAGGTATTACTGTTAAGAAAAATGTATTTGTAATAGGCTTTCCATGCTTCTTGGTATATTTTCTTTGGACTTGCTTAAAAATTAGCTGTATCTAAAACAAAAAGGTTGAAAGTTTTTTTACGTCACACTAATTCCAATCCCCTGACAGGAACATGGAAAGGCAAAAGAAGAAAAGTCATAAACAAAAATAAATCTTTGTACATCTACAATCCTTCTTTCTGGTCAAAAATAAGAGCAGGGACCGTTTTGATCTCCTGCCTGCTCCTTGGACAAAGGGCACCTTGGATTAATGCTTCACGTTCATCATCAGAGACTATGCAGGGGAGGTTTGAAGCACCTCTGATCAAACAACGTAGCAGTTACTATCAGTGGAAACAAGGTGAAGAAGATGGGAGCAAAGGCCAGGATTGCTGTTCTATCTGATGCCTTAACTTTCACTCTTCGTCCTCTTCTTGGTAGTACAATCATCATCATCGCACACCTCATGACTAACAATCCTACAGTGAATTTAAAAACGGGTTTTCAGTCGCCCGGACCGGCCTCGGTCTGTGCTGGGGTCAGCTCTGTAAATCCCCGCAGCTGACACCAAATCAATTACCACACGGCCAGTGGGTAAGCAGAATGGGATGCTCACAAAGAACTGCAGAAACTGTCCTAAATATGAAGCCACAGCGCTCGCTCTCCCGCACCCCACCTCTAGAAAACAGAACCAGAAGCTAACCTGCAGAGAAAGACCTGCGACAGCCCCACTCACCACTGCAGGACCTGCTGAATTACTTAAGTATTATTGAAACTTCCTAAAAATTCCCATAACGATGCTTTAGGCTGAAAGGATTTTACCTAAGATCATCAATTTATCAGTAACACTGCTGCCATGTGTTTCCCCAATCATCTATACAGCATGATTTGAAAACAACACATTAATATAACATATTATAGAGAATAAAGGACGTTTTACAAAAATGAATACATGGGCAAACAGCTGGAACTAATGCTAAAATGTATCTGCATGTTACGGATTTATTGTTTTAGATCATCGATATCAGACCAAGTTAACCTTAGCAAATACAAACTAGTTTTTAAATAATGATTTCACTCATGAGGGAAGAAAAAAATCCGATTGCAATGGTGCGGCATGACCTTAAACAGGTTTTTCGTGCTTGAAAACCATTCATTCATTCCTCCACAGTGATGCAAAAATCTCACTGCCAGGTCATAGCATCGCAAATCCCTGATGACCCATGTTGCTGCAACCAGTGGAAAACTTTAAGGGTCAATTACTTTTTCTGAGAGAATGCTTACAGGCCTTGTAAAGTTTCCTTAACATGCATTTTTTTTTTAAACATATGAAATTTAAAATACATTTTTTTCTGTACCAAATACACACTGCTTCTACAGCATTATGCATGGAAAAAATAAAATAAAAATGTTTTTATGGATATTACAGTGCATACTTAAAGAAGCTAACTCGGTAAATGAAAGATAAACCCTTTTCAGACTTATTATTTAAGCTCAGTTTGATGAATTATTTGATGATTTTTATCTTAGATCAGTGGTCAGTGCAGTAGGAGTCATGCAAGCATTAAAATGTCCTGCAGATACAGTAAGGAATGAGGTAAATGGCAACAGTGGAGCGTGCTCTGTAAGGAGTGGTCATGCTCACTGCTGATGTGCTGTGGAGCTAAAGGTCAAATCCTGAATGACCGCTGGAGCAACAAGGCAGAGGGGAACCACAGAAAATGTCCCCAGGTTTATATCCACCTGTTTTCAGATGCCACTTTGAGGTGCATCTCTGAACTCATGAACGAGAAGAAACCAGATCCTATCTTTGTAACTGAACTTAAATTTGGTCACATTCGGTGTACCTCTGGGCTCTGTTCTCGGGACGGTCCTGCTTATATACTACCTCCTTCCCCTCAGCCACATCTGTTTCTGCTATGCTATTTTGAGTGATTAATCAGAATCATTGGAGTTAATTGTAGACACACCTGCGGGTGTATTTTAAGGCAGTACCTCAAACCCACTCCTTACATTATGGTAAAAATCAAATGGAGATTAGCCAAGATTTTAAGAGAATTGTGGACCTCCAAGAGTCTGGTCAATCCCTTGTTGGTATTTCCATACGCTTGAAGGTGCTGTGTTCATCACGTATGAACCCCATGAGAATGCCCAACCATCATGATGTTCAGGAAGAAGGTTTGGTTTTCCAAAGACAGGAATGTTTTGGTGCGAAATGTGCACATCAACCTCAAACCAAAACAAAAAGACCTTTTAAAGACGCAAACTAAAGCTGGAAAAAGACTGAAATCATCCACTAACTTACATTTCTGCAGACAGGTCCTGTAGTCTGATAAAACAAAATTTGTTTTGACCATAATGACCACAATCACATCTGGTAGACAAAAGGGAAAGCTTCAATCCTGACTGTGAAGTACGGGGGCGGCAGCATCATGTTGTGCAGGAGAGCGTTGCAAGAATTACAAAACAATTCCTATTATAATCATCTAAATAACAAATTACACATAGAATTGTATGCTTTAAAACTTGACAATGTTGGAGATTTACATATTGTAATAATAATAATAATAATAATAATAATAATAATAATATACACAATATACAACCCTCTTCTTTCAAACTGTATTCAAAAATGGTTTGAAATTAAAAGAAGCAAAGAATAAACTTAGAGTGGAACGCATGTTTTATAACAGAGTTAAGAGGAATATTAAAATAATTGGTCTAAGTAATTAGAAATAGAGAAAGTTTATTTTACAATGTAGATATTTTTTTAAAACAGTACGTTAATGAATATTAAAGTGAAATTTGATTATCATTGTCATGAGGCATGATCTTTCCCAAATAAATGTATATTTTCAGGATTACATCGCTTTCAAAAGTAGCTTTTTTCTGTTTATCATGTAACTATTTTCAATGGACGGTGATGCTGCGGGCAGGAAGGATCTCTGGTAGCAGTCAGTCTTTCAGTGATTCTAAAGAGGCTTCTGACTGAAGACAGTTACTGTCCGACAGTCTCATGACTGTAACGACACGCTAACATCTCCGCAGCAACATCTACTGGATGACACTACGACTTGTTGGCACCACTGCTAATCCACCTCGTTTACTATTGCCGCTCCGCTTTAAGTCTCTGCCAGGCCGAACGGGTAGAAAGCCGGGCGGAGAGACGTTGGAGTCATCATTATGATGGATGGAAGAGATGGTTTGAACTTTCTCCTTCTCGGTCTGCTCGTTGGTCCTGCTCTTCCTCCACAAAGCCTCCTTTTCAACTCCTCAGGGATTTGGGGTCAAAGTTCAGGTATTACCTTGAAAAACAATGCATCTGTAATTTGTTTTTTTATTCTTCTGCTTGTTTCTACAATCCCATCATATATGAACTCATCTAACTCTTCCTGTTTACCATGCGGTTACCATGGGGACCAGAGCTTCCAGCCTCCGGAAGTCCGTTCCACCTGACATTCCAAACTCGGACACACACAAGATGCAGACTGTAATATTTTCTATAGCACTTTATTAAAAGGGTGTTTTAATACTTTGAATAGAACTGAATTGCATGATGTGAATAATATTATGGGGAAACATGATTTCCTGCACAAGACTGCTCTCCAACAGTCTAAGCTGGGATTGTGTTGCAGAGGAGGAGGGGAGGAGGGGGGGCAAAACAAGAAAAGCCTTTCACCGTGGGACTTATCCAGGGTGGAACAGAGCCGCTCCGGAAACATCAATATCCCTGCTTCGGTCAACGGAGCATGCTGATTCAGCACTTTTCTATCTCTAGGAGTACATAGTTCAGAGATAAACTGCTTACTGTAGGTGCTCAATGACTAAACCTTTAATGTTTAATAAGAGAAGAGAGAATATGAGAGGATGGGTGTAGACTACCTTCACTGCTTCCATTCATTTCTGCCCTTTTTTGAGCTTCGGGGAGCAGGACGATTCATTTCTCCGAGGAAAAGCTGCAGTTTGGCAGATAGGACACTGATGCAACCTCCCAGGAGGTCAGAGGCAGCAATTATTACGCAGGTTAACAATGTGGTGGTAAAGCCCCGACACTTTGGCCTGACCACAGTAGAAAACATGACTTAGCACTAGAAACAAAGTGACGCAGGTGTGCGGTCAAGAGCAGGTGGATGATATGCAATCAGAGGTCTTTTTATCTAAACCTGCATGACATAACCGCTGCAATATTTATTAATTAGCAGAGAGGCTGACTTATCAGCTTCTTTCTATAATTGAAATTCATGATAAGAAACTAGTAGTGGGCGATATAAATCGTATAAGGTAGAGATTTTGACTATATCGACCTACCGTGACTGTGCATTTTGATGATGTCATCAAGCTGTGCCTACAATCTTTGTACCAGGTAAGAAAGGAGGATAAATACTGATGTTCAGTGTTCGTATTTACACCAGATATTAAAATTACATTTTGTTTTCCATTAACTGATAGGAAAACTGTTGAACTTGAAACATTTTTAATTCAAATATGTGCAGCTGTATTTTTGCACAATATTAAATCTATAAATAATCAGAAAAGCACAAACATGTAGTTTCTCTTTTTATATTTTGCACTTCAGTTTAAACAATTTTCAACTTTGTATTTTCTTAACTTTTAGCTTTTTTTATATATCTTTCTTTATGTTTTGAGAATTTGTCTTGCATTTTTCGAAAAAAAGATTTCTATATTTACTAAATGCATTTTGCACAATAAATGGTCTTAAATGGCATTATATGCTTTTTTTGAAGTTGTTGTCATGCTGCAATGTATCAGGAGTATAAATATATCGCAATAAATATTGTTACTGCAAAAGCTTTAGATTATATCGCAATATAGATTTGAGGGCATATCGCCCAGCCCTATAAGAAACATTTGCAGTAAAAATCACTTGGAGCATCCGGATCAACAATGTACTGCTTCGAGCTTTCAGCATGTGGGTCGAAATTCCACACGGCCCTAAAGTTAACAAAACATTTAGCAGGAATTTGCACCCTGGAGAGACGTCCACACATTGAGCCAAGCTTCCCCGCTGCAATCAGAGTATTACTGAACTGTTCGTTTAACGAGCCAACCAAGCCTCTAATGCAGAGTAATGCTAATTCAACTAAAAAGCTCTGATTCGGTCCACCTTAAAATATAAATGAAGTGCAGTAAAGACAGTAGGGCAGGTAGTCGTTATGCAATTTTTTTTCTTCTAAAAATCCCACCAAACTATTTGTTTTATAAAAGTGCAACTCCAGTCCTGCACTTTTGGATGCATATCTGCTCCAACACACCTGATACAAAAGGCTGGATTACCCGCTTGGCATGCAAGAGGTTTTGCAAAGGCCTTATCATCAACCATTCCTTGGATTCAGCTGCGTTGGAGCAGGGATGCATCAAAAAGTTGCAAGATAGTGGCACTGCAAGAGCGGACAGGCAGAGTAAAGCTACTGAACGAGGGGGGAAAACAAAGATGTTGGAGCTGTGCTTTATTCAGCCACATTCTTCCTGAAGCAACGCTAATGATACATGTTGAGCTTTAACTAGGCATTTTACTGAAACCCCTTTAAAACCTTAATTGATTTAATCTTACTGCAGAATCTACATCTAAAAGCTGAGCATCACAATGAGTTTTAATCAATGCAATTATTTACCCAGATCTATTATGTTTTCACAGGGTCAATAATAATTTCAAATATATAGTTGACATAATTTAGTTCTTTATTTTTATTTTTTTCAGCTGCTCTAATGTTTGATAATTACATGTTAATTAATGTCAATTTGATTTTAAATTATTTATAGGAAATCT